>JAHUYU010000118.1:0-39094 GCA_030439765.1 Tripidium arundinaceum
TTTTGTTGGCTTCTATGCTTGTGAGTATTTGAGGGTGTGCACAAAATTCAATCAAAGTTATAGGCAGCTCAAGAAACAAAGAAAATGGTGGGAGAAGCAGCACGTCGACCAAGAATTCAACCAAACAGTCGCTGACATTTGCAAGTTTGTCACTGAGTCTGCGCTTGAAGGGAAGGAGCCATTCTTCCACACAGAAAGCGACCTAGCTTTGAATGAAAAGTATAAGAATATCAGAAACTGGAGCAACGGGGGGATAAAGCTCACTGACTACATCCTACCAGATCTCATAGGCTAGATAGTTAGGAGCACAGCTTTGTACTTTTGTATTGGCTTCATATCTAAACATTAGAACCCCTTTGTGATGTACCATTCAAAACTTGAATGACGATTTTGGTTGGTGATGCATGTAATGTCAAACAATGGATGGAAGAAGTCATTTGCACTTAATGACTATGTGTTATAATATTTGTTATAAGTTTGTGGTATAATATCAGTTTATATTATATTCAAATTGTAATATTCAAATGTAATGCATGGCATGTAATGTCTTATGTGTGATACATGAAAATGTAATTCAAATTCAAATTAAACTTCAAATTGTAATATCAGATTCCATTTTTATATTCTTTTTTTTTAATGGAAAACAATTAACAGAGGCGGTCAACTTAATGACAACCGCCTCCATTAAAAAAGCAAAGGAGGCGGTCACCTTAACAGGGCCGCCTCGGTTAATCTTATTAATGGAGGCGGTCGTATTATGGTGACCGCCTCCATTAATAAGATTACGGAGGCGGTCACCGGCGCCCGCCTCCATTAATCCTCGATTAACCGAGGCCTTTGGTTGGAGGCGGACGCCTATGCCCGCCTCCATTAACCAAAAACGACCGCCTCCATTAAAATTACTGTAGTAGTGTGTGCGAGTGAACGGAAATATCCGCCGACCTACTCCTACTCTCCTAGGAGTACTTTATTCGCATTGCCATTGCTTTGCTTGCAGGCATGCTAGGGGCAGCAGGCGTCACCACTACTACGGTAAGGATTTGTAGGGGTGGTTTCCCCAGCCGCCTCTAAGCTCCTATCTCTACAAATCACGTATTTATAGGGGCGGTTCCCAAGCCGCCCCTACAAATCTATTTGTAGAGGCGGCTGGTATTACCAGCCGTCTCTACAAAACCATTTGTAGGGGCGGTTGGTAACACAAGCCGCCTCTACAAATAAGATTTGTAGGGGCAGCTGTAACACCAGCCGCCTCTATAATTTGCATTTGTAGGGGCGGTTTATTCTAGAACCGCCCCTACAGTCCATTTTTCTGCAAAAAAAATCAAATTTGGTATTTCAAATCTGACCAGAACATATATACATATATGATTCAAGCTCTGCTGAATATTGGGACAGGTAATCTAGGGTTTCGGCATCGTCTTCTGGATCATCGTCGTCGTTAACAATAACCGTTTCACCATGATGAATCCACACTGTATAGTCCTTAACAAATCCTCGCATAATCAAATGTGATCTGATGATATCCACATCTCTCCATGCTATATGGTTCTTGCAATCGTGACACGGGCAAATAATTGAATCCTTATTCTGTGTCAACGTCTTTGCATGCATCTCTGCGGCTTCAATAAATTTATCCACCTCTTCAAGGAAACCTACCTTCCACCTTAATGCACCATACATCCAAGCCTTCCTGTAATCCATCTTTTACGACAACAAACAAAGAAAATACATTAAAGGACTATTTATTTGGATATATAAATGTATATACATGAATCAAATTAATAATTACTTGAAATAAGCCATTATTATTGTTCCTATTAGCAAATATAATGATACGATGCATATCAAACACCATGCTAGAGAATAATTAATTAATTACCTATTTATCCATAACTAATTAAAAATATACATTTCATTGAAAGCTCCAAACAAATTAGTATTAAGATGAGCTCAATTAGTGGCATGTTTAAGAATGAATACGACATGCCACGTGGCTTAAGAGATGTTATCCCAAAACTGACATGTCATGTGGCTTAAGAGATGTTATCCCAAAACTGAGTATTGACATACTGCTACAATTGAGTTGCAGTATTATTTCGAGTAATAACACATCAATTGGTGATGCCAAGCACGTTGATTGAATAATGTGTTGTGAAAGAAAGAACCCAGAATCAAACTATTAAGCTTGAGAAAGTAAGAACTAAGCTGATGCTAGCATATCTGCTTATTTGAGGCTTAACGCTTATCCCATTTATGAGCACACAAATCAGTTTGGGTTTTTAGTGCAGAGTCTCTAACCTGATCTTGGATACATGGCCATATATTTAACTCCCAATAAGTAATAAGCGTTCTAATGAGATATTGCAGTGAACTATGGGTAATGGGGTCCCAAGAGATTAAATGCCGCTGACGATGCATTGGTCTAGTCTTACTGAAGCACTGAGTGTGAACATAAATTTAAAGCGAACATAAATATTGTTAGGCGTTCGATCAAGTGGGAGAATGTTGCAATATAATCTCAAGCCAACATATTTGATAGGAAATAATTATTAGGTCCACCAAATAAATACCTATTTTATTATATAACCCTTTGCGTGATGGGCGGCATCCCTAAATTTCTACTGCTTGGCCCCTGGCCCGCAGCACGTATAAAAAGTAGCGACAACACAAGCAGCATAGTTTTTTTTTATAACTCACAAGCAGCATAGTTAATTTGTAGAAATAAAAAAATAGAAAAATTAAAATTAAAATGCAGTACATCATCCACTACTGCTATTGATAAAATAGGAAAGTAAATTGAAGTGTCTATAGAAGGGTAGCTCGGTAGTACATAATGCACTGCTGAGATAATAGGAAAATAAAGCATTACCAAAAAAACAGGAAAATAAAAATTGAAGTGCAAATAAAGCACTACCAAAAAAATAGGAAACTAAAAACATTACCAAAAAAACAGGAAAATAAAAATTGAAGTGCAAATAAAGCACTACCAAAAAAAATTAGGAAACTAAAAATCTAAGTGCAAAACACGGGAGTCAAACCAGCACCCACGACGTCTAGGCTAGCGGAGCGGAGACACGTGTCAACTAATCAGGCTATGTATGCATGGCACCACGGTGGATACGGTTTTCATGTAATTTTTTTCCGTCTTTAGAGGGGAAAAAAACCGCATTCGCTTTGGGTCCTTGTAGCGAAGCAATTGCAAGCCGCGCTTTTAAGCGACCGACCGCCGATCGAGAGCACTGCAAGCCGCCGATCGAGAGCACTGCAAGCCGCCGAAATATAGCAAAATACATGCATCGTCAACCGCTCAAGAGACATCCAATGGCTCACGACGCTTTTTCAAGCAATCAAACACAAAATCTTAAGTCCTTTTACCGAAGCAAAGCAAGAGGCGGACGGAAGCGTTCAGAGTTCCCCCACGCTGCCCATATCCTGCGCCGCCATCTCGCGGTGCTTACCCGCGCTGCGCGCTGGCGCTCCCACGCGCCGGCCTCGCGCGCCGTAGTGCTCCCGCTAGGCTTGTTTGTGTCAGCCTAAGCGCGCGCGTGCCTCGCCGGCCGTCTGGCGCCCGCCCACGCCATAGGCTCGCCCTGCGCCTCGTCCAGCCGCCTCCGCCGTGGTGCTCGCCTTCCTCCCGCGGGCCGCACAGCGACGACTGCAGCCCTAGCAGCTGCTGCTCCGTGGGCCGCGCGATTGACGTGACGACCGCCGACGACGGCCGACCTGGGCCTCTGCCTCGACGTCCATGCCAGGTTGCCAACCGCGCCAAGGACAAGGAGGTCGCCGGCACCATCATGGAGCTCATCCTCGGCCTGCTATGCTAGATCCACCTGCTGTCGAGCCACAACGCGTCTGCCTCGGTCGGCCAACCGCCGTACGTCGTCGCCGCCAGCTGTTCCTCCACCTCATAGACCTCGCCGTGCTCCTCTCCTCCTTCGTGCCGCGCCGACTGCGCGGAGGTCCACGGAGAGCCGCAGCAGCATGTTGTCATCCACGTTCAGCAACTCCAGCGCTGTCGGCTGCCGCCTCACCAGCGAGAACGCCGCGTCGCCATCCGATGCCACGTCCATGGAGGCCAAGGTGGCTGCTAGTGCTTGTTCGGCCTAGTGTCATTACTCAGCACCGATGCGCGGGAACTGCTCGATGGAGACCTTGCTCATGAGTCGTGATCAGTTGCGGCATCGTTAGCCGCATCCGGGACAGCAGCACGCTGATCCGCTCTTGGTCATGGTCCCCGGCTCCAGGGGCGGACCTACAGGGTATGCCGTGTGGGCCACGGCATACCCCTGTGGGCCAGCCCAATATTCATTGGACACTGAACTACCAAGGTAAATATGAAAAATTGCATTTCCTTTCATTGTTGCGTTTTTAGCATGGTTTGGTCCGCTGCAGGGGCGGAGGGAGGGGGGGCTGGGGGGGCCTGGCCTCCCCCAACAGCCTGCTAATTTCCTATTAAGTACTTAAATACATGGATATTATTAGCACTTACATAGACCTTGGCTCCCCCTAATTATTTGTGCCGCCCCCCTATGTTAGATTCCTGGCTCCGCCCCTGGTCCGCTGGTTGCAGTTTAGATTAGATATCCTATCGACTAATAACGAGAAGGGTGCTGGTTTGACTCCCGTGTTTTGCACTTAGATTTTTAGTTTCCTAATTTTTTTTGGTAGTGCTTTATTTGCACTTCAATTTTTATTTTCCTGTTTTTTTGGTAATGTTTTTAGTTTCCTATTTTTTTGGTAGTGCTTTATTTGCACTTCAATTTTTATTTTCCTGTTTTTTTGGTAATGCTTTATTTTCCTATTATCTCAGCAGTGCATTATGTACTACCGAGCTACCCTTCTATAGACACTTCAATTTACTTTCCTATTTTATCAATAGCAGTAGTGGATGATGTACTGCATTTTAATTTTAATTTTTCTATTTTTTTATTTCTACAAATTAACTATGCTGCTTGTGAGTTATAAAAAAAAACTATGCTGCTTGTGTTGTCGCTACTTTTTATACGTGCTGCGGGCCAGGGGCCAAGCAGTAGAAATTTAGGGATGCCGCCCATCACGCAAAGGGTTATATAATAAAATAGGTATTTATTTGGTGGACCTAATAATTATTTCCTATCAAATATGTTGGCTTGAGATTATATTGCAACATTCTCCCACTTGATCGAACGCCTAACAATATTTATGTTCGCTTTAAATTTATGTTCACACTCAGTGCTTCAGTAAGACTAGACCAATGCATCGTCAGCGGCATTTAATCTCTTGGGACCCCATTACCCATAGTTCACTGCAATATCTCATTAGAACGCTTATTACTTATTGGGAGTTAAATATATGGCCATGTATCCAAGATCAGGTTAGAGACTCTGCACTAAAAACCCAAACTGATTTGTGTGCTCATAAATGGGATAAGCGTTAAGCCTCAAATAAGCAGATATGCTAGCATCAGCTTAGTTCTTACTTTCTCAAGCTTAATAGTTTGATTCTGGGTTCTTTCTTTCACAACACATTATTCAATCAACGTGCTTGGCATCACCAATTGATGTGTTATTACTCGAAATAATACTGCAACTCAATTGTAGCAGTATGTCAATACTCAGTTTTGGGATAACATCTCTTAAGCCACATGACATGTCAGTTTTGGGATAACATCTCTTAAGCCACGTGGCATGTCGTATTCATTCTTAAACATGCCACTAATTGAGCTCATCTTAATACTAATTTGTTTGGAGCTTTCAATGAAATGTATATTTTTAATTAGTTATGGATAAATAGGTAATTAATTAATTATTCTCTAGCATGGTGTTTGATATGCATCGTATCATTATATTTGCTAATAGGAACAATAATAATGGCTTATTTCAAGTAATTATTAATTTGATTCATGTATATACATTTATATATCCAAATAAATAGTCCTTTAATGTATTTTCTTTGTTTGTTGTCGTAAAAGATGGATTACAGGAAGGCTTGGATGTATGGTGCATTAAGGTGGAAGGTAGGTTTCCTTGAAGAGGTGGATAAATTTATTGAAGCCGCAGAGATGCATGCAAAGACGTTGACACAGAATAAGGATTCAATTATTTGCCCGTGTCACGATTGCAAGAACCATATAGCATGGAGAGATGTGGATATCATCAGATCACATTTGATTATGCGAGGATTTGTTAAGGACTATACAGTGTGGATTCATCATGGTGAAACGGTTATTGTTAACGACGACGATGATCCAGAAGACGATGCCGAAACCCTAGATTACCTGTCCCAATATTCAGCAGAGCTTGAATCATATATGTATATATGTTCTGGTCAGATTTGAAATACCAAATTTGATTTTTTTTGCAGAAAAATGGACTGTAGGGGCGGTTCTAGAATAAACCGCCCCTACAAATGCAAATTATAGAGGCGGCTGGTGTTACAGCTGCCCCTACAAATCTTATTTGTAGAGGCGGCTTGTGTTACCAACCGCCCCTACAAATGGTTTTGTAGAGACGGCTGGTAATACCAGCCGCCTCTACAAATAGATTTGTAGGGGCGGCTTGGGAACCGCCCCTATAAATACGTGATTTGTAGAGATAGGAGCTTAGAGGCGGCTGGGGAAACCACCCCTACAAATCCTTACCGTAGTAGTGGTGACGCCTGCTGCCCCTAGCATGCCTGCAAGCAAAGCAATGGCAATGCGAATAAAGTACTCCTAGGAGAGTAGGAGTAGGTCGGCGGATATTTCCGTTCACTCGCACACACTACTACAGTAATTTTAATGGAGGCGGTCGTTTTTGGTTAATGGAGGCGGGCATAGGCGTCCGCCTCCAACCAAAGGCCTCGGTTAATCGAGGATTAATGGAGGCGGGCGCCGGTGACCGCCTCCGTAATCTTATTAATGGAGGCGGTCACCATAATACGACCGCCTCCATTAATAAGATTAACCGAGGCGGCCCTGTTAAGGTGACCGCCTCCTTTGCTTTTTTAATGGAGGCGGTTGTCATTAAGTTGACCGCCTCTGTTAATTGTTTTCCATTAAAAAAAAAGAATATAAAAATGGAATCTGATATTACAATTTGAAGTTTAATTTGAATTTGAATTACATTTTCATGTATCACACATAAGACATTACATGCCATGCATTACATTTGAATATTACAATTTGAATATAATATAAACTGATATTATACCACAAACTTATAACAAATATTATAACACATAGTCATTAAGTGCAAATGACTTCTTCCATCCATTGTTTGACATTACATGCATCACCAACCAAAATCGTCATTCAAGTTTTGAATGGTACATCACAAAGGGGTTCTAATGTTTAGATATGAAGCCAATACAAAAGTACAAAGCTGTGCTCCTAACTATCTAGCCTATGAGATCTGGTAGGATGTAGTCAGTGAGCTTTATCCCCCCGTTGCTCCAGTTTCTGATATTCTTATACTTTTCATTCAAAGCTAGGTCGCTTTCTGTGTGGAAGAATGGCTCCTTCCCTTCAAGCGCAGACTCAGTGACAAACTTGCAAATGTCAGCGACTGTTTGGTTGAATTCTTGGTCGACGTGCTGCTTCTCCCACCATTTTCTTTGTTTCTTGAGCTGCCTATAACTTTGATTGAATTTTGTGCACACCCTCAAATACTCACAAGCATAGAAGCCACACAAAACTGAGCCTTCGGGTTGTTTGGCGTACTGCAATAAAATTACAAAGTAGTAAGTATAATATAGCATGTACATTTAGTATTAAGTAGTAGTAATTAATAGTATGAAGTAGTAGCAGTGAATTAAAGTTACCGGAAATTCACGCTTGATTGCCAGTTTATAGCCATACTTCTTCTTCTTCTTCTCAGATCTCCTATCATAACACTCGGGATCTTCCACATACTTCTTATATGCACTGTACAAAGAGTCATATTATTCAGCGAACCTTAATTGGAACATGTAAGTCAAATACAATGAGTAACTACGATTACTTACTATCTTAAACATCCCTCAAATTCCTTATAACCTGCTTTGTTTGTATGCCTAAGAGAGTCAAGTATGACGGCCGATCCATCTTGAGGATAGATTAAGAAAACAATCCAATGGCCCATGATGCCCTTCCTGCACCCCCATACAATTCACACAATATAGATTTCACATGCATGCTCAAATATGACAAGTCATATTACCAAGAAATATATACGTATATATCTCGTATTTACCCGAACTGGTGAGCGGCCATGATACACCCATTTCCTGTGATCTTCTTCATGACATCAAGCATGTACATTGAAGCCCGGTACCTATACTCGATAAGTTTGTCTTGACGGTACATCTTTCTCTGCTCCTCATTGAACTTCGCCAGGCTCTCGCTATTGTCGGGTATATCATAACCCGTAATGCTTCTCTCATTAATTAGCTGGGGATTAAGATAGTGTATATCCTTTTCCATGAATTTAGCTACATGGGCTTGCATCCTAGAAGGACAGACAAGATCGATGATGTCATGGCTTTATTTGTACATGTATCCCAAAAGTACATGTAACTATATATGCGGTTGTATCATAACTAACTTACAGGGCAAACGTGGTGACTTGTTGTATGTCGAGATCCTTTCGCCTCAATAACCTATGCATGTCATGGAAATCTACAACGATGGCACCATTGTCCTCCATGTGGAAGTAGTTTGCCGGAATCTTGATGAGATAGCTTGTTAAACCTACTTTGGCTGCTTCCATGTACCAGATGTGGAACCTCCTTACCTCCCACTTTTCTGCGACAAGTTCGCCTAAGGTCAACATGAACTTGCCATGGTTGTAGTTCTCGGGGCAATCACCGACCCCAGATGTTGATCGGTGAGGGCGGCCTGCGACAAGTACAATGGCTTAAGATGTTATTGCATCAGCAAGTAGAATTTAATTGAATGTTTAGGGTTTATCTTTGAAGTAAGCAAAACCTTTCAAATTCTGTTGAGTATGGGCACTTGTTCGCCAATTTATAGGCCTCCCAGCTCGTCTTGGTGTGGTTCGGAGGTGTGGACTCTTCATCTGGCTTCCGCGGCGGTGGAGGACATTGGCTAGACCCCTTAGGGCCACTTCCAGACGGTGGTGTCACGTCGCCCTGTGTTGCTCCTGTGTCTCCATATGAGGTGCTCTTGTCAACAGCTGGGCTAGGATTGTTGTCTGAGGGGCCGGCATTGTCATTGCCGCCGTCGTCGTTGTGGCCATCGTCATCGTCGTTGTTCTGGCTTGGTGGGGTTGACCTCGGTTGTGAGGGTTCTGACGGTGTTGGCATATCGAGCACGATATCTGCTTTGTTCCACAGAGCTATAAAGCATAATGTATCACGAAGGAACTTGCGTCCACTTTCTAGTGGAATGTCAATTTCTTCATCATCAAACTCGCCACACGTCCACGCCACTTCCACTCGTGCATAATCGTTTGGGATTGGTCTGCCATTGTACAAGGCTGTGCTGTCAGGCGGCATTGCATATCCTTGGGCCACAGCCTTCTTCCTCCCAGACCTACCGAAGGGCATCTCAAGCGTGCATGGAGTACTCTTGGTGATTGTATCGACCGGGTACACCAGATGCCCCTGTTGTACTCTGGATGGACCCTCTTGCGGTAGCACGCCTTCCTGGCGAAACATATTCCTCCTAAGCTCGATAATCCGAGGGTCCATACTTGTGAAGGCATCAATGATGGACTTGTTGATCATCTCTTGCATTGCCTGCTCTCTACCTTCCTGGATTAGACCTTGCTTGTACATCTGCCTTGTGTGGAAATTCTGGGCGTTGACCTTGCCAAGAAGGCACGTTCTTCCAGCTCTTTCTTGAGCCCAGGCCCCGAACGCGTCCGCGGTGCTCTGGGTTTCCTAACGCCTCGGTTAGGACGTCTCTCTCTCTCCGAGGCTGAAACTCCCCTTTCTTGGCGGCTGCAGCGACCGCCAAAATCTTCTTCTCTGCCTCCTCGATATGCGGGGCATTGAACTTTGTCTTCCCCTCCTTGAGCTTCTTGGGCACACGTCCTTTGATGAAGTCACGTGCCCTCTCATCACAGTCAGAGTATGGTTCTGGTAGCCCAGCCTCGGCTAAAATCCTTTCTTCTTCCCTCCACGCGATATTCCAAATATTAATTAGTGGCCATATTGTCTCTGGAAATATTGCCAAAAAATCCCTTCATGTTTCCAAATCAATTTTGGTCATCAACAGAGTGCAATCAGGTTAGGTAATGAGCTGGGCCCATGTTTGCATCGAGGCACGTGATTAAACCTATCTCTTCGTTCATCGCTAGCGTCAGGTTTTTCCTCGCGTTCTCTCCTCCACGGCTGCAGAAATCCAACGTCAGCTATCTCTAAGCTACTCTGATGGTGGTGCCTGATAGTCCGATTTCCCCTTTAGAAAACCAGATTTTTAACCCCTTTTTATTTTATCAGGCACTTAAAGTCCTAATGGTATGGCACTAAAAGGCCCTAAAATCGCAATTTTGGGCCAATAAGTGTCATTTCCGATCGTTTTCACATCATATCATATTGATATTTTGGGATCTTCCTCCATCTCTGGATCCGAGCTCACCCTACGCGGTATGAGGGATTTCCGTAGTCAATAAAAGATATTCTACGTATAAGGTATCTTCACTCACCCCCAAACTCCACTCAAGGGGGGCAATGGCTTGCTTGCCCTGCAGGGCCCGGACACCTTCGATAGCCTTCCCTCCCTGAGAGAAAAGTCACACACGTATACACGTATGTGCGTGCATGCACGATCTATTTACATGCGCATGTGCACACATGTGCGCGCGTAGATTCACTCCGTTCGCTATAATGTCCCTAGGGTCAATTTAGCTCACTCTGTTCGTCTAAGTACTCGCTATGCTCGATATAAACAACCTTACCCTTAGGGGCAAGAACGTTTATCCCTCGCTTCGCTCAAACAACACCCATAGGAAGGGAGTGTGGGGCGCCGCTCCCTTCCGTCAAGTTATATGCTTGTAAGAAAATACCTAGCATCGACCACTACTACAATAATTTTAATGGAGGCGGTCGTTTCTGGTTAATGGAGGCGGGCATAGGCGTCCGCCTCCAACCAAAGGCCTCGGTTAATCGAGGATTAATGGAGGCGGGGCGCTGGTGACCGCCTCCGTAATCTTATTAATGGAGGCGGTCACCATAATACGACCGCCTCCATTAATAAGATTAACCGAGGCGGGCCCTGTTAAGGTGACTGCCTCCTTTGCTTTTTTAATGGAGGCGGTTGTCATTAAGTTGACCGCCTCTGTTAATTGTTTTCCATTTAAAAAAAAGAATATAAAAATGGAATCTGATATTACAATTTGAAGTTTAATTTGAATTTGAATTACATTTTTCATGTATCACACATATAAGACATTACATGCCATGCATTACATTTGAATATTACAATTTGAATATAATATAAACTGATATTATACCACAAACTTATAACAAATATTATAACATAGTCATTAAGTGCAAATGACTTCTTCCATCCATTGTTTGACATTACATGCATCACCAACCAAAATCGTCATTCAAGTTTTGAATGGTACATCACAAAGGGGTTCTAATGTTTAGATATGAAGCCAATACAAAAGTACAAAGCTGTGCTCCTAACTATCTAGCCTATGAGATCTGGTAGGATGTAGTCAGTGAGCTTTATCCCCCCGTTGCTCCAGTTTCTGATATTCTTATACTTTTCATTCAAAGCTAGGTCGCTTTCTGTGTGGAAGAATGGCTCCTTCCCTTCAAGCGCGGACTCAGTGACAAACTTGCAAATGTCAGCGACTGTTTGGTTGAATTCTTGGTCGACGTGCTGCTTCTCCCACCATTTTCTTTGTTTCTTGAGCTGCCTATAACTTTGATTGAATTTTGTGCACACCCTCAAATACTCACAAGCATAGAAGCCACACAAAACTGAGCCTTCGGGTTGTTTGGCGCACTGCAATAAAATTATAAAGTAGTAAGTATAATATAGCATGTACATTTAGTATTAAGTAGTAGTAATTAATAGTATGAAGTAGTAGTATGAAGTAGTAGCAGTGAATTAAAGTTACCGGAAATTCACGCTTGATTGCTAGTTTATAGCCATACTTCTTCTTCTTCTCAGATCTCCTATCATAACACTCGGGATCTTCCACATACTTCTTATATGCACTGTACAAAGAGTCATATTATTCAGCGAACCTTAATTGGAACATGTAAGTCAAATACAATGAGTAACTACGATCACTTACTATCTTAAACATCCCTCAAATTCCTTATAACCTGCTTTGTTTGTATGCCTAAGAGAGTCAAGTATGACGGCCGATCCATCTTGAGGATAGATTAAGAAAACAATCCAATGGCCCATGATGCCCTTCCTGCACCCCCATACAATTCACACAATATAGATTTCACATGCATGCTCAATATGACAAGTCATATTACCAAGAAATATATACGTATATATCTCGTATTTACCCGAACTGGTGAGCGGCCATGATACACCCGTTTCCTGTGATCTTCTTCATGACATCAAGCATGTACATTGAAGCCCGGTACCTATACTCGATAAGTTTGTCTTGACGGTACATCTTTCTCTGCTCCTCATTGAACTTTGCCAGGCTCTCGCTATTGTCGGGTATATCATAACCCGTAATGCTTCTCTCATTAATTAGCTGGGGATTAAGATAGTGCATATCCTTTTCCATGAATTTAGCTACATGGGCTTGCATCCTAGAAGGACAGACAAGATCGATGATGTCATGGCTTTATTTGTACATGTATCCCAAAAGTACATGTAACTATATATGCGGTTGTATCATAACTAACTTACAGGGCAAACGTGGTGACTTGTTGTATGTCGAGATCCTTTCGCCTCAATAACCTATGCATGTCATGGAAATCTATAACGATGGCACCATCGTCCTCCATGTGGAAGTAGTTTGCCGGAATCTTGATGAGATAGCTTGTTAAACCTACTTTGGCTGCTTCCATGTACCAGATGTGGAACCTCCTTACCTCCCACTTTTCTGCGACAAGTTCGCCTAAGGTCAACATGAACTTGCCATGGTTGTAGTTCTCGGGGCAATCATCTGACCGACCCAGATGTTGATCGGTGAGGGCGGCCTGTGACAAGTACAACGTCTTAAGATGTTATTGCATCAGCAAGTAGAATTTAATTGAATGTTTAGGGTTTATCTTTGAAGTAAGCAAAAACCTTTCAAATTCTGTTGAGTATGGGCACTTGTTCGCCAATTTATAGGCCTCCCAGCTCGTCTTGGTGTGATTCGGAGGTGTGGACTCTTCATCTGGCTTCCGCGGCGGTGGAGGACATTGGCTAGACCCCTTAGGGCCACTTCCAGACGGTGGTGTCACGTCGCCCTGTGTTGCTCCTGTGTCTCCATGTGAGGTGCTCTTGTCAACAGCTGGGCTAGGATTGTTGTCTGAGGGGGCCGGCATTGTCATTGCCGCCATCGTCGTTGTGGCCATCGTCATCGTCGTTGTTCTGGCTTGGTGGGGTTGACCTCGGTTGTGAGGGTTCTGACGGTGTTGGCATATCGAGCACGATATCTGCTTTGTTCCACAGAGCTATAAAGCATAATGTATCACGAAGGAACTTGCGTCCACTTTCTAGTGGAATGTCAATTTCTTCATCATCAAACTCGCCACACGTCCACGCCACTTCCACTCGTGCATAATCGTTTGGGATTGGTCTGCCATTGTACAAGGCTGTGCTGTCAGGCGGCATTGCATATCCTTGGGCCACAGCCTTCTTCCTCCCAGACCTACCGAAGGGCATCTCAAGCGTGCACGGAGTACTCTTGGTGATTGTATCGACCGGGTACACCAGATGCCCCTGTTGTACTCTGGATGGACCCTCTTGCGGTAGCACGCCTTCCTGGCGAAACATATTCCTCCTAAGCTCGATAATCCGAGGGTCCATACTTGTGAAGGCATCAATGATGGACTTGTTGATCATCTCTTGCATTGCCTGCTCTCTACCTTCCTGGATTAGACCTTGCTTGTACATCTGCCTTGTGTGGAAATTCTGGGCGTTGACTTGCCAAGAAGGCACGTTCTTCCAGCTCTTTCTTGAGCCCAGGCCCCGAACGCGTCCGCGGTGCTCTGGGTTTCCTAACGCCTCGGTTAGGACGTCTCTCTCTCTCCGAGGCTGAAACTCCCCTTTCTTGGCGGCTGCAGCGACCGCCAAAATCTTCTTCTCTGCCTCCTCGATATGCGGGGCATTGAACTTTGTCTTCCCCTCCTTGAGCTTCTTGGGCACACGTCCTTTGATGAAGTCACGTGCCCTCTCATCACAGTCAGAGTATGGTTCTGGTAGCCCAGCCTCGGCTAAAATCCTTTCTTCTTCCCTCCACCGCGGTCTCTTACCAGCATACCCTGTCATGCCCATGTTGTGGTGGTGTTGGTTGCGCCTAGCTAGCGCGGTGAACTCCTGGCTCTTCTGCTTTGCTTCCGGAGTTTGCTTCTGCTGGACAAACTGTTCCCAGACTTCAGGCAACACGTAGTTGTAACATTGGCACGGTGACTTCCCTTTCTCCACATACTCCTTGTTGAGCTTGTACCTGAAGTTTCGAAGAGCCTTAGATGCAACACCCATGACATGTTCCCTACACTTCTCCATGTCAGAGCCCTCAGGATATGTGAACCGCTTCAACATCTCGTCCCACACATGCTTCTTGAGTGCTTTTGGGACTTTCTTCCAGTCCTGATAAGTGATCTCAATTTTGCTACGGACTATCACTGAGCACTGGTTGCTGAATTTGCCAAGAATCTCTACTGGCAGCAATGGCTCTCCATTAGGCCCCACTTGGGCTATCACATGGACATCGTTGTGCATCTTGTGCCTTCCATGCTTGCCCCTTGTCTTGACCTGCTTCTCATCGAAGACCGAGCACACGGCTCAGGCTCAGACTCAGATGGAGAAGCTAGCGGAGAAGAGGCATACTCGTACGAGAGCATACCTGTGACACCGAGGAAACATCGTACAGAGGAAGAAAAAGACCCTAACTATGATCCTGAGGCTGAGGCTAAAGATTCAGGCCTCGAGATTTCGGATGAGGATACAGGAGCAACTGCAGAGGTACATGCATCTGAGTGCATTTTCGTTATTACCACAACTTCTCCATGTAGTTAATGTGAGTATGTTCCCTAAACAGGTACCATTGGTGCCTCGAACTCTGGAGTTTGACTTGGAGAAAGAGTCAGAACAAGAGAAGGCTCTCGCTGAACCAACGGCGCCCTCCAAGGCAACCTCTGACGACCCAACAACCGATGAGAAGCAGGTCAAGACAAGGGGCAAGCATGGAAGGCACAAGATGCACAACGATGTCCATGTGATAGCCCAAGTGGGGCCTAATGGAGAGCCATTGCTGCCAGTAGAGATTCTTGGCAAATTCAGCAACCAGTGCTCAGTGATAGTCCGTAGCAAAATTGAGATCACTTATCAGGACTGGAAGAAAGTCCCAAAAGCACTCAAGAAGCATGTGTGGGACGAGATGTTGAAGCGGTTCACATATCCTGAGGGCTCTGACATGGAGAAGTGTAGGGAACATGTCATGGGGTGTTGCATCTAAGGCTCTTCGAAACTTCAGGTACAAGCTCAACAAGGAGTATGTGGAGAAAGGGAAGTCACCGTGCCAATGTTACAACTACGTGTTGCCTGAAGTCTGGGAACAGTTTGTCCAGCAGAAGCAAACTCCGGAAGCAAAGCAGAAGAGCCAGGAGTTCACCGCGCTAGCTAGGCGCAACCAACACCACCACAACATGGGCATGACAGGGTATGCTGGTAAGAGACCGCGGTGGAGGGAAGAAGAAAAAGAAAAAAAATGGCGGAGGCTTCCCTGTCAAACCGGCCACGCCGGTCCTCAATCCGGCCACGCCGGTTCCTTCCCTGTCAAAAAAGGGCTGCTTGCTGTTTGCCCATCGCCACACCGGCCTAGCCACCCTGGGAACCGGTTAGGCCAGCTACGCCCCTGCTGCTAGTGCCTGGTTGGGCCTCTGGCCAATCGACCTGGCTGGGATGGAGGCCGGCCAGACCGCTTCCTGGCTGAGTTGCGCCTCCTCCTTGGCTGCCAGCCTGCTGACCGGTTTGGCCGACTGCTGCCCATTGTCTGCTGGCCGAGGCCTTGCTAGCTGGCTGCTCTGCTAAACCGGCCTAGCCGGGTTGAGGGCCGGCTAGGCCGACCTCCCTGCTGCTCACTGCCCAATCGGCCTGGCTGGTTTCTTTGTTGTTGCCTGGCCGAGCTGCCTTCTAGACCTGATAAAACCGGCCTGGTCGGTTTGGAAACCGGCTAGGCTGGTTCGTCTGTTCCAGTTCGACTAAGATTCGTTTTGGTTGAGATCTAGACAGGATTTTTGATAGGAAACTTAGAGATTACGATGTGGAATTGTTTCTTATTGGAATAAGACCACCTCCTCTATATATATGAGAGGATCACGGCCGATTGAAGAATTCAACCCTTAATCATCAAACAAAACATATCTACGAACCCTACCCTCTCACCTTTCTAACTTGTTGTTCGTCATGTCCCCCGGCGAGATTTGACGGCATTCTAGGCGGTCTTACTGATCATAGGACATCCTCCACGTGCTCCTCCCCCACGGGTCTTCTCGGGAGGTGTTCGGGAGTTTCTAACGCGAAGAACGGGCTTCAAATCGGCCTAATCGGTCTCTACATCGGTTTTGTCGGTTCGTTGTGTTCTCTCTGCGCTGTGGGTTGATTTGCAACTCCTGAGCGTACTAGCCCTGCTGGTGTGTGATCCGAATCACTTCTGACGTCAACGCACTCGCTTGGTTGAGGACGAACATAGTTTAATAATGAATATGTCGGGAAGATAATAGTCTTGGAGAACGTGAACCGTTGGAAGGATGAATTTGTGCGTTGGCTCTATTGATGACGTGGATGTTCATGAGCTAGTATATTGACTCTACTGTTGAGGCTGCTCTCATAAAAGTTAACGGAGTCAAAAAGATAAACACTCGCTCTTCCAGGACCAGTCCCAGCCCATCCAGGACCAGACCAATCAGGCAGCCACTCGCTCGGCTACACATCTGCTGCCCGCCTGCCCCCTCCGCTGTCCCCCACCAGCGGCAGTGGCGGGAAACTAAACCTAAAATCATTGCCGAAACAGCGGGAAACCAGGAACCCTTCCCTCCGACCCCGGGCACCCTCCCTCCCACACCGCTGCCACGCGCCACCAGCCCCGCATTTCACGTCCCCAAGGCCATTCCCCAGTCCTTATCCTCTCGACCCCTAGGTCGGCCGGGCTGGTCTCTCCGCTGCGGTGAAGCTGGAAATGGGCGCGGCCGCTTCTTCTTCCAGGTCCTCTTTGCTCGCTCTTGCGTGTTTTTTACATGCTTAAAAGAGATTTTACCTTTTCCCCATTTCTCCCGTGCGAAATAATTTCAGTTTCGGGTGCGGATTTGGGTGGGTTAATTTGTCCGCACTGCTTGTTAGTTTGTCCTGTGGACTGCAGCCGACTGCCCAGCTGTCCAGGAATTTTAGGACTTTTATGCATCCGAGGGGATGATTGCTGCTTTCACTACCGTAGTAGTCTCTAAAATTTTAAAATACCACCGAATGATGCAAAACTATTATTCGACTAGTGCTGTTCTTAGTACCTTGCCAATATCCATCTGTTGATGTGAATACGTTCTTAATATCTTTGTGGTTTTGCTGACCAAGCTTCAACATATGGCCTACTTTATGCTATCTGACAACGGTTTGAGGCCACTTATGAAGAACTAGACAAAAGTACCCAAAAGTATTTGCATTTGTTGTGACAATTCTGAGTCTAGACTCTAGAATGGTCAGTATTAAACTTGATTCTTGGTGCATCCTTTTTTCTATTTTGCTCAATTTATTTTTACCAAACAACACACCAAACAGAGAAAATCAAAAGTCAAGTAAGATGCAGTGTTGCTTGCATAATGACAACAACAAAATCTGTGTAGAGAAGCCAACAAGTTTCGTCCTCTTTATTACAACCAAACATGGCAGAGCCAGTTGTATAGAGACTTACAGGCATCTTTTGTGGAGCTAAATATGTTGACTGAAAATCTTGTTGTGCTAGCCATTGTTGATGTACTCCAGTTAAATAACCCATGATTGACAAGAGTGTATGATGCAGATTGGGTGACAATGACCATGGAAATACATCACAAGATAATCATTTGAGATCCAACGATCAAGATAGTGAAGGGCCAATTGATACGCTTTCCGTGCAAAATACAGAAGAAACAATAGAGAAAGGAGAAAATGCACAAGCTATCCATGATTCAGAACAGATGGAAAAGAAGAGAAGGGCTATTGAGCGTATAGTTGCATGGTTCAGTGAAGCTGGGATTCCTTTTAATACTGCTCCTATAGAGAGTTTTGACTTAATGTTAGAAGCAATTGCACAATGCGGCCCTGGTTTACAGGTACGCGCTCTGGATGAGCTTGATGGCCCGCTTCAGAGGCAACTTTTAGCAATCAATGGTTCAATTGAAGCACTGAAAAAATACTGGATGTCCGAAGGATGCTCTATTCTGGCTTATACAGATATTGATGATGATGGAACTTGGAAGATGGATGTTAAACTTGGCAGTTGATTATTCTCATGGTGTGTCATTCCTTCGTTCCATCGAACTACCTTCAGGCAGCTATGACCAAGCATTTGTTTGCCGACTAGTTGATTCTTGTATTGAAGAAGTTGGAGAGAAAAATGTGGTGCAGGTCATTGGAGACCTTGGTATAGAGAAGACTGGAGCAACACTGCCTAGAAAGGGACCAAACATATTCTGGACTCAATGTGCTGCAAGTTCGATTGATATGATGCTTGAAGATATAGGGCATATTCATTTAATCAAGAAAACAGTCGCTAAAGCAAAATCACTCACAGCTTTTATTTATGCACAAACAAATTTGCTGGACATGACCCGCAAGTTCACCAACCAGCAGGATTTGGTTCATGTTGGGATAACCTATTACACCACTTGCTGCTTGAACTTGAGGAGCCTTTATGATAAAAGGATTGAGTTGAAGACTATGTTTATTTCTAAAGAATGGGAGGGCAGCAAGTGGTCAAAGGAAGCAGTGGGCAAGAAATTCTATAATTTAGTAGTGAGCAATGAGTTTTGGCATAATGTGCTATATGCTATAAATAGTTTTGAACCACTAGCGGAGGTTCTGAGAATGGGGAGTGGCAGACCCTCTGTGGGATACATATATGGTGAACTTGTGAACGCTAAAAAGGAAATTGCCTTCCGCTTTGAAAACAAGGAAGAGCACTATTTGCTAGTGTGGCACCATATAGATTTTAGAATAAATTTGTACATGATGAAACCATTGCACTTAGCTGCTTATTATTTGAATCCTTTGTTCTACTATCAAACATACATGAAATTGAAAATACAGAAATATTCAGAGATGCACTTTTTGAGTGTGCGTGTAAGATGTACCAAGATGAGTCTACACAAGAGAAAATTGTGCATCAATTGAAGCTTTACAGCACTGATTCACAGAGTTTTGGAATGGTTCATGCCATTAGTACTCAGATGGATGTTGACCCAGGTAACTTTCTTGCAGGACAGAACATCTTGATGGAGATAAGTCTGCTTGTTGGCTGGTCTTTGTGGGACTGCAGCACATGGTCCTTGTGTCCAGCATCTTTGACTGTTGTTAGGACAGCAGTTAGCATCTAGGACAGCATCTGCTTTTAGAACAGCATCTGCTTTTAGGACAGCATATTGGCATCTTAGACTAGCATCTAGGACAGCATCTTAGACTAGCATCTTAGCATATGCTTGGCTGGTTAGCAGCCTATAAATATGTATCCCCAACCCCTCAGGTTGGCATGGCATTGTGTGAGTTTGTGTGAGAAATAAACCAGAAAATTGCCCCAACTCCTAGTGTCATCTTCTCGATGAGAGTAAGGATTCTGCTACTACCAAGAGTGAGAATCCAGCGACTAACACATCTAGGCATTTTTTTAATTTGTTTGTCAAGGTTCACAGTGTAGTCTTCTTTAGTATGATATATACAAGCTAACTCTTGTTGTATATATAGTTTCCTGGTGGCAATTACATGATGGTACAGCAAAGGAGTTGAGTGCTATGGCACTGAGGATACTGAGGTTAACCTGTGGCTCACTGGCCTACGAGCCAAGTTGGATTGAAACAGTAACATAGTGATAAGCTAGTTTCAAACATTCATCCATCAGTTCTTCAACTTATCATCATTTCATTTGTGAAACTCAAATATTTTTTAAGAGGCTAATAAGAAATTGTCACACCATTTTTAAGGACAAAAATAAGGTGTATAAAAGCCTTATGTGCACCCCAGAAAGCAGTCGCACACATAAGTTGACAAATTACATAGTATCATCACAGTGCTTATTACATAACGAAAGAATATTTATCACATAGTCTCATACTTAAAAGAGTAACTACTAAAAATAAATCTCCGGCGGAAGCTCCAAACACAGGGACGTAGTTGACTGGTTGACACCAAGACTAGTACTCATTGCGATAATCATCTTCATAGTCATCATCTGTGGTGGTGGGAAAAGCAAGGGTGAGTTCATGTCGAACTCAACAAATATAACAAGGGGTTCATGTGGCACAAAAGGCTAGACACTGTTTTACTGCGTTTAGCTTTTATTCATCCTTTACTTAGCAATTGAGTAGCATCAAATAATCCAAATCCCATTAATGAACCAATGATCATTTGTAATAAGGTAATGAATAGCATTAACATGAGCAAATAACAACAGTATTTAAGCATAATATAACAATGATGATCAACTATTCTGTAAGAATACCCAAGGCCGCTCATGTCCGTGAGCACGGCTAGTATACCAGTTTATTAAACTCTGCGCAGAGGTGTACACTTTCACTGTGAGTCATGATTTCCAAATGCACGGGATAGCTAGTCCCAAAACACCGAAGATCATATAAAGCCATTCAAAAGTTCGTCTAACAAGTCAGGGCCATTAGATTCACTCGGCAAGCAGATGTAGGAACCCCCCTTTTCAAATGGCACAATTCCTTCTCGGCTATACTCATAGACTAGAGGCTGTCCTGCACCCAACGTGTCAAGCCATTCTTATGCCATTTAAGGTAACCACTGACAAGCTAGAAAAGGTCTCTTGAACAACTAAAGCCAGAGCCATATAGCCCTCACAGCTGTACTGTCAATCCCGGTTATCACTTACAGGTAAGTCCTTACGGAGAGTAACTAGAGCAACAATATAACCCCCTTGCTCTAGCCCCCTTTCAACAGTAGTAAAATCATCGTTAAAGGTTGATTGCATAATTCATTAGACCAATTACAAGATCATTGTTCATAATTAAGCGCTAGCAATAGCTACCCAAATGCACAGCCCATAGGTGACAAGGAAACAAGATATCAATAACTAAGTTATAATCTTTATGGTTGTCAAGGAGGACACATGCATATGTATGATAATTTCAGTGAATAGGACAACAAGGATGGTCCCATGTTATACTTGCCTTGATCAAAGCTTTCCTGCTGGTACTGCTGGTCTGGCTCGAAGTAATACTCCTGATCGTCAAGAAACTGCTCACCCTCTAAACTCGATCACCAAGCATCAACACACAATCATCCGAGCAATCATACACGAAGCAAATAAAGAGATACAATTAGAACAGTACACCAACAGTAGCAAAACAGTATAAAAGGTTTATAAAACTCCTCTACACGTTACCACGATCACATAGACGTAAAGATCACAAAATTCGGATTTAATCCGTTCAAGTTGCGTTAGGTTCGTATTCGCGAGCTCTACGCATTAGTACTACTGTTCAGTATTTTTGCAGCATTTAAATTTCGAGTTTATATTAAGGTAATTATTTATCTATAGGAAATCTTAGAAAATTCATAACTTTCACGTTTTTAAATCCGAATTTTGTGATCTTTACGTCTATGTGATCGTGGTAACGTGTAGAGGAGTTTTATAAACCTTTTATACTGTTTTGCTACTGTTGGTGTACTGTTCTAATTGTATCTCTTTATTTGCTTCGTGTATGATTGCTCGGATGATTGTGTGTTGATGCTTGGTGATCGAGTTTAGAGGGTGAGCAGTTTCTTGACGATCAGGAGTATTACTTCGAGCCAGACCAGCAGTACCAGCAGGAAAGCTTTGATCAAGGCAAGTATAACATGGGACCATCCTTGTTGTCCTATTCACTGAAATTATCATACATATGCATGTGTCCTCCTTGACAACCATAAAGATTATAACTTAGTTATTGATATCTTGTTTCCTTGTCACCTATGGGCTGTGCATTTGGGTAGCTATTGCTAGCGCTTAATTATGAACAATGATCTTGTAATTGGTCTAATGAATTATGCAATCAACCTTTAACGATGATTTTACTACTGTTGAAAGGGGGCTAGAGCAAGGGGTTATATTGTTGCTCTAGTTACTCTCCGTAAGGACTTACCTGTAAGTGATAACCGGGATTGACAGTACAGCTGTGAGGGCTATATGGCTCTGGCTTTAGTTGTTCAAGAGACCTTTTCTAGCTTGTCAGTGGTTACCTTAAATGGCATAAGAATGGCTTGACACGTTGGGTGCAGGACAGCCTCTAGTCTATGAGTATAGCCGAGAAGGAATTGTGCCATTTGAAAAGGGGGGTTCCTACATCTGCTTGCCGAGTGAATCTAATGGCCCTGACTTGTTAGACGAACTTTTGAATGGCTTTATATGATCTTCGGTGTTTTGGGACTAGCTATCCCGTGCATTTGGAAATCATGACTCACAGTGAAAGTGTACACCTCTGCGCAGAGTTTAATAAACTGGTATACTAGCCGTGCTCACGGACATGAGCGGCCTTGGGTATTCTTACAGAATAGTTGATCATCATTGTTATATTATGCTTAAATACTGTTGTTATTTGCTCATGTTAATGCTATTCATTACCTTATTACAAATGATCATTGGTTCATTAATGGGATTTGGATTATTTGATGCTACTCAATTGCTAAGTAAAGGATGAATAAAAGCTAAACGCAGTAAAACAGTGTCTAGCCTTTTGTGCCACATGAACCCCTTGTTATATTTGTTGAGTTCGACATGAACTCACCCTTGCTTTTCCCACCACCACAGATGATGACTATGAAGATGATTATCGCAATGAGTACTAGTCTTGGTGTCAACCAGTCAACTACGTCCCTGTGTTTGGAGCTTCCGCCGGAGATTTATTTTTAGTAGTTACTCTTTTAAGTATGAGACTATGTGATAAATATTCTTTCGTTATGTAATAAGCACTGTGATGATACTATGTAATTTGTCAACTTATGTGTGCGACTGCTTTCTGGGGTGCACATAAGGCTTTTATACACCTTATTTTTGTCCTTAAAAATGGTGTGACAATTTCTTATTAGCCTCTTAAAAAATATTTGAGTTTCACAAATGAAATGATGATAAGTTGAAGAACTGATGGATGAATGTTTGAAACTAGCTTATCACTATGTTACTGTTTCAATCCAACTTGGCTCGTAGGCCAGTGAGCCACAGGTTAACCTCAGTATCCTCAGTGCCATAGCACTCAACTCCTTTGCTGTACCATCATGTAATTGCCACCAGGAAACTATATATACAACAAGAGTTAGCTTGTATATATCATACTAAAGAAGACTACACTGTGAACCTTGACAAACAAATTAAAAAAATGCCTAGATGTGTTAGTCGCTGGATTCTCACTCTTGGTAGTAGCAGAATCCTTACTCTCATCGAGAAGATGACACTAGGAGTTGGGGCAATTTTCTGGTTTATTTCTCACACAAACTCACACAATGCCATGCCAACCTGAGGGGTTGGGGATACATATTTATAGGCTGCTAACCAGCCAAGCATATGCTAAGATGCTAGTCTAAGATGCTGTCCTAGATGCTAGTCTAAGATGCCAATATGCTGTCCTAAAAGCAGATGCTGTTCTAAAAGCAGATGCTGTCCTAGATGCTAACTGCTGTCCTAACAACAGTCAAAGATGCTGGACACAAGGACCATGTGCTGCAGTCCCACAAAGACCAGCCAACAAGCAGACTTATCTCCATCAAGATGTTCTGTCCTGCAAGAAAGTTACCTGGGTCAACATCCATCTGAGTACTAATGGCATGAACCATTCCAAAACTCTGTGAATCAGTGCTGTAAAGCTTCAATTGATGCACAATTTTCTCTTGTGTAGACTCATCTTGGTACATCTTACACGCACACTCAAAAAGTGCATCTCTGAATATTTCTGTATTTTCAATTTCATGTATGTTTGATAGTAGAACAAAGGATTCAAATAATAAGCAGCTAAGTGCAATGGTTTCATCATGTACAAATTTATTCTAAAATCTATATGGTGCCACACTAGCAAATAGTGCTCTTCCTTGTTTTCAAAGCGGAAGGACAATTTCCTTTTTAGCGTTCACAAGTTCACCATATATGTATCCCACAGAGGGTCTGCCACTCCCCATTCTCAGAACCTCCGCTAGTGGTTCAAAACTATTTATAGCATATAGCACATTATGCCAAAACTCATTGCTCACTACTAAATTATAGAATTTCTTGCCCACTGCTTCCTTTGACCACTTGCTGCCCTCCCATTCTTTAGAAATAAACATAGTCTTCAACTCAATCCTTTTATCATAAAGGCTCCTCAAGTTCAAGCAGCAAGTGGTGTAATAGGTTATCCCAACATGAACCAAATCCTGCTGGTTGGTGAACTTGCGGGTCATGTCCAGCAAATTTGTTTGTGCATAAATAAAAGCTGTGAGTGATTTTGCTTTAGCGACTGTTTTCTTGATTAAATGAATATGCCCTATATCTTCAAGCATCATATCAATCGAACTTGCAGCACATTGAGTCCAGAATATGTTTGGTCCCTTTCTAGGCAGTGTTGCTCCAGTCTTCTCTATACCAAGGTCTCCAATGACCTGCACCACATTTTTCTCTCCAACTTCTTCAATACAAGAATCAACTAGTCGGCAAACAAATGCTTGGTCATAGCTGCCTGAAGGTAGTTCGATGGAACGAAGGAATGACACACCATGAGAATAATCAACTGCCAAGTTTAACATCCATCTTCCAAGTTCCATCATCATCAATATCTGTATAAGCCAGAATAGAGCATCCTTCGGACATCCAGTATTTTTTCAGTGCTTCAATTGAACCATTGATTGCTAAAAGTTGCCTCTGAAGCGGGCCATCAAGCTCATCCAGAGCGCGTACCTGTAAACCAGGGCCGCATTGTGCAATTGCTTCTAACATTAAGTCAAAACTCTCTATAGGAGCAGTATTAAAAGGAATCCCAGCTTCACTGAACCATGCAACTATACGCTCAATAGCCCTTCTCTTCTTTTCCATCTGTTCTGAATCATGGATAGCTTGTGCATTTTCTCCTTTCTCTATTGTTTCTTCTGTATTTTGCACGGAAAGCGTATCAATTGGCCCTTCACTATCTTGATCGTTGGATCTCAAATGATTATCTTGTGATGTATTTCCATGGTCATTGTCACCCAATCTGCATCATACACTCTTGTCAATCATGGGTTATTTAACTGGAGTACATCAACAATGGCTAGCACAACAAGATTTTCAGTCAACATATTTAGCTCCACAAAAGATGCCTGTAAGTCTCTATACAACTGGCTCTGCCATGTTTGGTTGTAATAAAGAGGACGAAACTTGTTGGCTTCTCTACACAGATTTTGTTGTTGTCATTATGCAAGCAACACTGCATCTTACTTGACTTTTGATTTTCTCTGTTTGGTGTGTTGTTTGGTAAAAATAAATTGAGCAAAATAGAAAAAAGGATGCACCAAGAATCAAGTTTAATACTGACCATTCTAGAGTCTAGACTCAGAATTGTCACAACAAATGCAAATACTTTTGGGTACTTTTGTCTAGTTCTTCATAAGTGGCCTCAAACCGTTGTCAGATAGCATAAAGTAGGCCATATGTTGAAGCTTGGTCAGCAAAACCACAAAGATATTAAGAACGTATTCACATCAACAGATGGAAAAGAAGAGAAGGGCTATTGAGCGTATAGTTGCATGGTTCAGTGAAGCTGGGATTCCTTTTAATACTGCTCCTATAGAGAGTTTTGACTTAATGTTAGAAGCAATTGCACAATGCGGCCCTGGTTTACAGGTACGCGCTCTGGATGAGCTTGATGGCCCGCTTCAGAGGCAACTTTTAGCAATCAATGGTTCAATTGAAGCACTGAAAAAATACTGGATGTCCGAAGGATGCTCTATTCTGGCTTATACAGATATTGATGATGATGGAACTTGGAAGATGGATGTTAAACTTGGCAGTTGATTATTCTCATGGTGTGTCATTCCTTCGTTCCATCGAACTACCTTCAGGCAGCTATGACCAAGCATTTGTTTGCCGACTAGTTGATTCTTGTATTGAAGAAGTTGGAGAGAAAAATGTGGTGCAGGTCATTGGAGACCTTGGTATAGAGAAGACTGGAGCAACACTGCCTAGAAAGGGACCAAACATATTCTGGACTCAATGTGCTGCAAGTTCGATTGATATGATGCTTGAAGATATAGGGCATATTCATTTAATCAAGAAAACAGTCGCTAAAGCAAAATCACTCACAGCTTTTATTTATGCACAAACAAATTTGCTGGACATGACCCGCAAGTTCACCAACCAGCAGGATTTGGTTCATGTTGGGATAACCTATTACACCACTTGCTGCTTGAACTTGAGGAGCCTTTATGATAAAAGGATTGAGTTGAAGACTATGTTTATTTCTAAAGAATGGGAGGGCAGCAAGTGGTCAAAGGAAGCAGTGGGCAAGAAATTCTATAATTTAGTAGTGAGCAATGAGTTTTGGCATAATGTGCTATATGCTATAAATAGTTTTGAACCACTAGCGGAGGTTCTGAGAATGGGGAGTGGCAGACCCTCTGTGGGATACATATATGGTGAACTTGTGAACGCTAAAAAGGAAATTGCCTTCCGCTTTGAAAACAAGGAAGAGCACTATTTGCTAGTGTGGCACCATATAGATTTTAGAATAAATTTGTACATGATGAAACCATTGCACTTAGCTGCTTATTATTTGAATCCTTTGTTCTACTATCAAACATACATGAAATTGAAAATACAGAAATATTCAGAGATGCACTTTTTGAGTGTGCGTGTAAGATGTACCAAGATGAGTCTACACAAGAGAAAATTGTGCATCAATTGAAGCTTTACAGCACTGATTCACAGAGTTTTGGAATGGTTCATGCCATTAGTACTCAGATGGATGTTGACCCAGGTAACTTTCTTGCAGGACAGAACATCTTGATGGAGATAAGTCTGCTTGTTGGCTGGTCTTTGTGGGACTGCAGCACATGGTCCTTGTGTCCAGCATCTTTGACTGTTGTTAGGACAGCAGTTAGCATCTAGGACAGCATCTGCTTTTAGAACAGCATCTGCTTTTAGGACAGCATATTGGCATCTTAGACTAGCATCTAGGACAGCATCTTAGACTAGCATCTTAGCATATGCTTGGCTGGTTAGCAGCCTATAAAATATGTATCCCCAACCCCTCAGGTTGGCATGGCATTGTGTGAGTTTGTGTGAGAAATAAACCAGAAAATTGCCCCAACTCCTAGTGTCATCTTCTCGATGAGAGTAAGGATTCTGCTACTACCAAGAGTGAGAATCCAGCGACTAACACATCTAGGCATTTTTTTAATTTGTTTGTCAAGGTTCACAGTGTAGTCTTCTTTAGTATGATATATACAAGCTAACTCTTGTTGTATATATAGTTTCCTGGTGGCAATTACATGATGGTACAGCAAAGGAGTTGAGTGCTATGGCACTGAGGATACTGAGGTTAACCTGTGGCTCACTGGCCTACGAGCCAAGTTGGATTGAAACAGTAACATAGTGATAAGCTAGTTTCAAACATTCATCCATCAGTTCTTCAACTTATCATCATTTCATTTGTGAAACTCAAATATTTTTTAAGAGGCTAATAAGAAATTGTCACACCATTTTTAAGGACAAAAATAAGGTGTATAAAAGCCTTATGTGCACCCCAGAAAGCAGTCGCACACATAAGTTGACAAATTACATAGTATCATCACAGTGCTTATTACATAACGAAAGAATATTTATCACATAGTCTCATACTTAAAAGAGTAACTACTAAAAATAAATCTCCGGCGGAAGCTCCAAACACAGGGACGTAGTTGACTGGTTGACACCAAGACTAGTACTCATTGCGATAATCATCTTCATAGTCATCATCTGTGGTGGTGGGAAAAGCAAGGGTGAGTTCATGTCGAACTCAACAAATATAACAAGGGGTTCATGTGGCACAAAAGGCTAGACACTGTTTTACTGCGTTTAGCTTTTATTCATCCTTTACTTAGCAATTGAGTAGCATCAAATAATCCAAATCCCATTAATGAACCAATGATCATTTGTAATAAGGTAATGAATAGCATTAACATGAGCAAATAACAACAGTATTTAAGCATAATATAACAATGATGATCAACTATTCTGTAAGAATACCCAAGGCCGCTCATGTCCGTGAGCACGGCTAAGTATACCAGTTTATTAAACTCTGCGCAGAGGTGTACACTTTCACTGTGAGTCATGATTTCCAAATGCACGGGATAGCTAGTCCCAAAACACCGAAGATCATATAAAGCCATTCAAAAGTTCGTCTAACAAGTCAGGGCCATTAGATTCACTCGGCAAGCAGATGTAGGAACCCCCCTTTTCAAATGGCACAATTCCTTCTCGGCTATACTCATAGACTAGAGGCTGTCCTGCACCCAACGTGTCAAGCCATTCTTATGCCATTTAAGGTAACCACTGACAAGCTAGAAAAGGTCTCTTGAACAACTAAAGCCAGAGCCATATAGCCCTCACAGCTGTACTGTCAATCCCGGTTATCACTTACAGGTAAGTCCTTACGGAGAGTAACTAGAGCAACAATATAACCCCTTGCTCTAGCCCCCTTTCAACAGTAGTAAAATCATCGTTAAAGGTTGATTGCATAATTCATTAGACCAATTACAAGATCATTGTTCATAATTAAGCGCTAGCAATAGCTACCCAAATGCACAGCCCATAGGTGACAAGGAAACAAGATATCAATAACTAAGTTATAATCTTTATGGTTGTCAAGGAGGACACATGCATATGTATGATAATTTCAGTGAATAGGACAACAAGGATGGTCCCATGTTATACTTGCCTTGATCAAAGCTTTCCTGCTGGTACTGCTGGTCTGGCTCGAAGTAATACTCCTGATCGTCAAGAAACTGCTCACCCTCTAAACTCGATCACCAAGCATCAACACACAATCATCCGAGCAATCATACACGAAGCAAATAAAGAGATACAATTAGAACAGTACACCAACAGTAGCAAAACAGTATAAAAGGTTTATAAAACTCCTCTACACGTTACCACGATCACATAGACGTAAAGATCACAAAATTCGGATTTAAAACGTGAAAGTTATGAATTTTCTAAGATTTCCTATAGATAAATAATTACCTTAATATAAACTCGAAATTTAAATGCTGCAAAAATACTGAACAGTAGTACTAATGCGTAGAGCTCGCGAATACGAACCTAACGCAACTTGAACGGATTAAATCGGAGTTAAAACGAGAGAGATACAAGCATTTGAATATTTGACATCATTTTTAAAAACATAGAAAACGTATTTTCATTTAACCCGGGCAGATTACGTCTTCCAAAGGAGAAAACGTATTTTCCGAAGACGCTTTAGGATGGCGGGTTTAATTCGGGAAAATCCAGGGCTCTTTAACAAAACTGCATCGCGAAGGGGTATGGCGCCACCTGGACCGTCGATTCCACAACGAACGGCTATGATCAGATGAGGGAGGTGAGAGAGGGTGTGCCCGACCGGGAACAGTGCTCCGGCGCGGCGGACGCCATCTCCGCCGACGGGAAGCTCACCGGCGTGCGCGAGGAAGGGCCTACAGGCCACGGTGAAGCCAACCGAGGGCATGGGGAACAAGGGGGAGACATGGCGCACTCACCAAGGACGATCTCGGGGGCGGGGACGAATCAAGGAAGGCGCTCGGCTCGGTAGGCGGCAACAGAAGCTCTGCAAAGTTCGGCGAGCACGGATGAGCACCCGCAAGCAAAAACGGAATGTAGAATCGGCCCGGCCGCTTCACCACCTTGACGCGGAGCTCGGTAACGGGTCGAGGACGGCGAAGGAGCGGCAAGGCGGGATCACCACGGCGGCGGATCGAAATTAGGGCTTTCGGCGGTGACCGCAACTCGATGGTGGGCATTGGCGGCTCTTAGATGGGAAAAAGGGCGTGAAGGGAAGGCGGCGGTTCTTATAGGGCGACCCGAAGCCACGCAATCCCGCAAAAATTGGCTCGGACGCGCGATTGATTGCTCAGTTGCGATCTTAGGATCCTAGCCGCGTCCGACTCGAGTTAGAAGAGGAGGGAGACGGCACTGTGTCGCGGTCCCACTCGCCAGCGAAAGAGCGCGCGTCCGCATCGCGACTGGACCGGCCCACGGCGCTTCCGCTGCGGCCGTTGGAGAAGAGCGCCCGGTTGGGCTGACAGGGCCGAGGCGAGTCTTCGGCGAGGATAGCCGAACGGAGACAGGCCAAACAGGCCGATAACCCAGGAAAGAGGAAAGGAAGTAAGGAAATTCTTTCTTTTAAAAAAAAACAGTTTCCACTATTTTCACATGGATTTGAATTCAAATTTGAAAACCAGTCAAGACCACTCAACACAATAAATTCGATGCACCGGCATGAATGCATAAACATGTGGCTAACCTTAGATTGATTTTTAATTTCATAAAAGCTATAATTTTCCTAAATTGGGATGAGCACACAAGTCATTAAATAAATCATTTTCTCCTAAAGAAAATTTCAGGGTGTTACAAATTCTACCCCCTTGTTCCCCATGCCCTCGGTTGGCTTCACCGTGGCCTGTAGGCCCTTCCTCGCGCACGCCGGTGAGCTTCCCGTCGGCGGAGATGGCGTCCGCCGCGCCGGAGCACTGTTCCCGGTCGGGCACACCCTCTCTCACCTCCCTCATCTGATCATAGCCGTTCGTTGTGGAATCGACGGTCCAGGTGGCGCCATACCCCTTCGCGATGCAGTTTTGTTAAAGAGCCCCTGGATTTTCCCGAATTAAACCCGCCATCCTAAAGCGTCTTCGGAAAATACGTTTTCTCCTTTGGAAGACGTAATCTGCCCGGGTTAAATGAAAATACGTTTTCTATGTTTTTAAAAATGATGTCAAATATTCAAATGCTTGTATCTCTCTCGTTTTAACTCCGATTTAATCCGTTCAAGTTGCGTTAGGTTCGTATTCGCGAGCTCTACGCATTAGTACTACTGTTCAGTATTTTTGCAGCATTTAAATTTCGAGTTTATATTAAGGTAATTATTTATCTATAGGAAATCTTAGAAAATTCATAACTTTCACGTTTTAAATCCGAATTTTGTGATCTTTACGTCTATGTGATCGTGGTAACGTGTAGAGGAGTTTTATAAACCTTTTATACTGTTTTGCTACTGTTGGTGTACTGTTCTAATTGTATCTCTTTATTTGCTTCGTGTATGATTGCTCGGATGATTGTGTGTTGATGCTTGGTGATCGAGTTTAGAGGGTGAGCAGTTTCTTGACGATCAGGAGTATTACTTCGAGCCAGACCAGCAGTACCAGCAGGAAAGCTTTGATCAAGGCAAGTATAACATGGGACCATCCTTGTTGTCCTATTCACTGAAATTATCATACATATGCATGTGTCCTCCTTGACAACCATAAAGATTATAACTTAGTTATTGATATCTTGTTTCCTTGTCACCTATGGGCTGTGCATTTGGGTAGCTATTGCTAGCGCTTAATTATGAACAATGATCTTGTAATTGGTCTAATGAATTATGCAATCAACCTTTAACGATGATTTTACTACTGTTGAAAGGGGGCTAGAGCAAGGGGTTATATTGTTGCTCTAGTTACTCTCCGTAAGGACTTACCTGTAAGTGATAACCGGATTGACAGTACAGCTGTGAGGGCTATATGGCTCTGGCTTTAGTTGTTCAAGAGACCTTTTCTAGCTTGTCAGTGGTTACCTTAAATGGCATAAGAATGGCTTGACACGTTGGGTGCAGGACAGCCTCTAGTCTATGAGTATAGCCGAGAAGGAATTGTGCCATTTGAAAAGGGGGGTTCCTACATCTGCTTGCCGAGTGAATCTAATGGCCCTGACTTGTTAGACGAACTTTTGAATGGCTTTATATGATCTTCGGTGTTTTGGGACTAGCTATCCCGTGCATTTGGAAATCATGACTCACAGTGAAAGTGTACACCTCTGCGCAGAGTTTAATAAACTGGTATACTAGCCGTGCTCACGGACATGAGCGGCCTTGGGTATTCTTACAGAATAGTTGATCATCATTGTTATATTATGCTTAAATACTGTTGTTATTTGCTCATGTTAATGCTATTCATTACCTTATTACAAATGATCATTGGTTCATTAATGGGATTTGGATTATTTGATGCTACTCAATTGCTAAGTAAAGGATGAATAAAAGCTAAACGCAGTAAAACAGTGTCTAGCCTTTTGTGCCACATGAACCCCTTGTTATATTTGTTGAGTTCGACATGAACTCACCCTTGCTTTTCCCACCACCACAGATGATGACTATGAAGATGATTATCGCAATGAGTACTAGTCTTGGTGTCAACCAGTCAACTACGTCCCTGTGTTTGGAGCTTCCGCCGGAGATTTATTTTTAGTAGTTACTCTTTTAAGTATGAGACTATGTGATAAATATTCTTTCGTTATGTAATAAGCACTGTGATGATACTATGTAATTTGTCAACTTATGTGTGCGACTGCTTTCTGGGGTGCACATAAGGCTTTTATACACCTTATTTTTGTCCTTAAAAATGGTGTGACAATTTCTTATTAGCCTCTTAAAAAATATTTGAGTTTCACAAATGAAATGATGATAAGTTGAAGAACTGATGGATGAATGTTTGAAACTAGCTTATCACTATGTTACTGTTTCAATCCAACTTGGCTCGTAGGCCAGTGAGCCACAGGTTAACCTCAGTATCCTCAGTGCCATAGCACTCAACTCCTTTGCTGTACCATCATGTAATTGCCACCAGGAAACTATATATACAACAAGAGTTAGCTTGTATATATCATACTAAAGAAGACTACACTGTGAACCTTGACAAACAAATTAAAAAAATGCCTAGATGTGTTAGTCGCTGGATTCTCACTCTTGGTAGTAGCAGAATCCTTACTCTCATCGAGAAGATGACACTAGGAGTTGGGGCAATTTTCTGGTTTATTTCTCACACAAACTCACACAATGCCATGCCAACCTGAGGGGTTGGGGATACATATTTATAGGCTGCTAACCAGCCAAGCATATGCTAAGATGCTAGTCTAAGATGCTGTCCTAGATGCTAGTCTAAGATGCCAATATGCTGTCCTAAAAGCAGATGCTGTTCTAAAAGCAGATGCTGTCCTAGATGCTAACTGCTGTCCTAACAACAGTCAAAGATGCTGGACACAAGGACCATGTGCTGCAGTCCCACAAAGACCAGCCAACAAGCAGACTTATCTCCATCAAGATGTTCTGTCCTGCAAGAAAGTTACCTGGGTCAACATCCATCTGAGTACTAATGGCATGAACCATTCCAAAACTCTGTGAATCAGTGCTGTAAAGCTTCAATTGATGCACAATTTTCTCTTGTGTAGACTCATCTTGGTACATCTTACACGCACACTCAAAAAGTGCATCTCTGAATATTTCTGTATTTTCAATTTCATGTATGTTTGATAGTAGAACAAAGGATTCAAATAATAAGCAGCTAAGTGCAATGGTTTCATCATGTACAAATTTATTCTAAAATCTATATGGTGCCACACTAGCAAATAGTGCTCTTCCTTGTTTTCAAAGCGGAAGGCAATTTCCTTTTTAGCGTTCACAAGTTCACCATATATGTATCCCACAGAGGGTCTGCCACTCCCCATTCTCAGAACCTCCGCTAGTGGTTCAAAACTATTTATAGCATATAGCACATTATGCCAAAACTCATTGCTCACTACTAAATTATAGAATTTCTTGCCCACTGCTTCCTTTGACCACTTGCTGCCCTCCCATTCTTTAGAAATAAACATAGTCTTCAACTCAATCCTTTTATCATAAAGGCTCCTCAAGTTCAAGCAGCAAGTGGTGTAATAGGTTATCCCAACATGAACCAAATCCTGCTGGTTGGTGAACTTGCGGGTCATGTCCAGCAAATTTGTTTGTGCATAAATAAAAGCTGTGAGTGATTTTGCTTTAGCGACTGTTTTCTTGATTAAATGAATATGCCCTATATCTTCAAGCATCATATCAATCGAACTTGCAGCACATTGAGTCCAGAATATGTTTGGTCCCTTTCTAGGCAGTGTTGCTCCAGTCTTCTCTATACCAAGGTCTCCAATGACCTGCACCACATTTTTCTCTCCAACTTCTTCAATACAAGAATCAACTAGTCGGCAAACAAATGCTTGGTCATAGCTGCAAGTTCGATTGATATGATGCTTGAAGATATAGGGCATATTCATTTAATCAAGAAAACAGTCGCTAAAGCAAAATCACTCACAGCTTTTATTTATGCACAAACAAATTTGCTGGACATGACCCGCAAGTTCACCAACCAGCAGGATTTGGTTCATGTTGGGATAACCTATTACACCACTTGCTGCTTGAACTTGAGGAGCCTTTATGATAAAAGGATTGAGTTGAAGACTATGTTTATTTCTAAAGAATGGGAGGGCAGCAAGTGGTCAAAGGAAGCAGTGGGCAAGAAATTCTATAATTTAGTAGTGAGCAATGAGTTTTGGCATAATGTGCTATATGCTATAAATAGTTTTGAACCACTAGCGGAGGTTCTGAGAATGGGGAGTGGCAGACCCTCTGTGGGATACATATATGGTGAACTTGTGAACGCTAAAAAGGAAATTGCCTTCCGCTTTGAAAACAAGGAAGAGCACTATTTGCTAGTGTGGCACCATATAGATTTTAGAATAAATTTGTACATGATGAAACCATTGCACTTAGCTGCTTATTATTTGAATCCTTTGTTCTACTATCAAACATACATGAAATTGAAAATACAGAAATATTCAGAGATGCACTTTTTGAGTGTGCGTGTAAGATGTACCAAGATGAGTCTACACAAGAGAAAATTGTGCATCAATTGAAGCTTTACAGCACTGATTCACAGAGTTTTGGAATGGTTCATGCCATTAGTACTCAGATGGATGTTGACCCAGGTAACTTTCTTGCAGGACAGAACATCTTGATGGAGATAAGTCTGCTTGTTGGCTGGTCTTTGTGGGACTGCAGCACATGGTCCTTGTGTCCAGCATCTTTGACTGTTGTTAGGACAGCAGTTAGCATCTAGGACAGCATCTGCTTTTAGAACAGCATCTGCTTTTAGGACAGCATATTGGCATCTTAGACTAGCATCTAGGACAGCATCTTAGACTAGCATCTTAGCATATGCTTGGCTGGTTAGCAGCCTATAAATATGTATCCCCAACCCCTCAGGTTGGCATGGCATTGTGTGAGTTTGTGTGAGAAATAAACCAGAAAATTGCCCCAACTCCTAGTGTCATCTTCTCGATGAGAGTAAGGATTCTGCTACTACCAAGAGTGAGAATCCAGCGACTAACACATCTAGGCATTTTTTTAATTTGTTTGTCAAGGTTCACAGTGTAGTCTTCTTTAGTATGATATATACAAGCTAACTCTTGTTGTATATATAGTTTCCTGGTGGCAATTACATGATGGTACAGCAAAGGAGTTGAGTGCTATGGCACTGAGGATACTGAGGTTAACCTGTGGCTCACTGGCCTACGAGCCAAGTTGGATTGAAACAGTAACATAGTGATAAGCTAGTTTCAAACATTCATCCATCAGTTCTTCAACTTATCATCATTTCATTTGTGAAACTCAAATATTTTTTAAGAGGCTAATAAGAAATTGTCACACCATTTTTAAGGACAAAAATAAGGTGTATAAAAGCCTTATGTGCACCCCAGAAAGCAGTCGCACACATAAGTTGACAAATTACATAGTATCATCACAGTGCTTATTACATAACGAAAGAATATTTATCACATAGTCTCATACTTAAAAGAGTAACTACTAAAAATAAATCTCCGGCGGAAGCTCCAAACACAGGGACGTAGTTGACTGGTTGACACCAAGACTAGTACTCATTGCGATAATCATCTTCATAGTCATCATCTGTGGTGGTGGGAAAAGCAAGGGTGAGTTCATGTCGAACTCAACAAATATAACAAGGGGTTCATGTGGCACAAAAGGCTAGACACTGTTTTACTGCGTTTAGCTTTTATTCATCCTTTACTTAGCAATTGAGTAGCATCAAATAATCCAAATCCCATTAATGAACCAATGATCATTTGTAATAAGGTAATGAATAGCATTAACATGAGCAAATAACAACAGTATTTAAGCATAATATAACAATGATGATCAACTATTCTGTAAGAATACCCAAGGCCGCTCATGTCCGTGAGCACGGCTAGTATACCAGTTTATTAAACTCTGCGCAGAGGTGTACACTTTCACTGTGAGTCATGATTTCCAAATGCACGGGATAGCTAGTCCCAAAACACCGAAGATCATATAAAGCCATTCAAAAGTTCGTCTAACAAGTCAGGGCCATTAGATTCACTCGGCAAGCAGATGTAGGAACCCCCCTTTTCAAATGGCACAATTCCTTCTCGGCTATACTCATAGACTAGAGGCTGTCCTGCACCCAACGTGTCAAGCCATTCTTATGCCATTTAAGGTAACCACTGACAAGCTAGAAAAGGTCTCTTGAACAACTAAAGCCAGAGCCATATAGCCCTCACAGCTGTACTGTCAATCCCGGTTATCACTTACAGGTAAGTCCTTACGGAGAGTAACTAGAGCAACAATATAACCCCTTGCTCTAGCCCCCTTTCAACAGTAGTAAAATCATCGTTAAAGGTTGATTGCATAATTCATTAGACCAATTACAAGATCATTGTTCATAATTAAGCGCTAGCAATAGCTACCCAAATGCACAGCCCATAGGTGACAAGGAAACAAGATATCAATAACTAAGTTATAATCTTTATGCTTGTCAAGGAGGACACATGCATATGTATGATAATTTCAGTGAATAGGACAACAAGGATGGTCCCATGTTATACTTGCCTTGATCAAAGCTTTCCTGCTGGTACTGCTGGTCTGGCTCGAAGTAATACTCCTGATCGTCAAGAAACTGCTCACCCTCTAAACTCGATCACCAAGCATCAACACACAATCATCCGAGCAATCATACACGAAGCAAATAAAGAGATACAATTAGAACAGTACACCAACAGTAGCAAAACAGTATAAAAGGTTTATAAAACTCCTCTACACGTTACCACGATCACATAGACGTAAAGATCACAAAATTCGGATTTAAAACGTGAAAGTTATGAATTTTCTAAGATTTCCTATAGATAAATAATTACCTTAATATAAACTCGAAATTTAAATGCTGCAAAAATACTGAACAGTAGTACTAATGCGTAGAGCTCGCGAATACGAACCTAACGCAACTTGAACGGATTAAATCGGAGTTAAAACGAGAGAGATACAAGCATTTGAATATTTGACATCATTTTTAAAAACATAGAAAACGTATTTTCATTTAACCCGGGCAGATTACGTCTTCCAAAGGAGAAAACGTATTTTCCGAAGACGCTTTAGGATGGCGGGTTTAATTCGGGAAAATCCAGGGGCTCTTTAACAAAACTGCATCGCGAAGGGGTATGGCGCCACCTGGACCGTCGATTCCACAACGAACGGCTATGATCAGATGAGGGAGGTGAGAGAGGGTGTGCCCGACCGGGAACAGTGCTCCGGCGCGGCGGACGCCATCTCCGCCGACGGGAAGCTCACCGGCGTGCGCGAGGAAGGGCCTACAGGCCACGGTGAAGCCAACCGAGGGCATGGGGAACAAGGGGGTAGAATTTGTAACACCCTGAAATTTTCTTTAGGAGAAAATGATTTATTTAATGACTTGTGTGCTCATCCCAATTTAGGAAAATTATAGCTTTTATGAAATTAAAAATCAATCTAAGGTTAGCCACATGTTTATGCATTCATGCCGGTGCATCGAATTTATTGTGTTGAGTGGTCTTGACTGGTTTTCAAATTTGAATTCAAATCCATGTGAAAATAGTGGAAACTGTTTTTTTTAAAAGAAAGAATTTCCTTACTTCCTTTCCTCTTTCCTGGGTTATCGGCCTGTTTGGCCTGTCTCCGTTCGGCTATCCTCGCCGAAGACTCGCCTCGGCCCTGTCAGCCCAACCGGGCGCTCTTCTCCAACGGCCGCAGCGGAAGCGCCGTGGGCCGGTCCAGTCGCGATGCGGACGCGCGCTCTTTCGCTGGCGAGTGGGACCGCGACACAGTGCCGTCTCCCTCCTCTTCTAACTCGAGTCGGACGCGGCTAGGATCCTAAGATCGCAACTGAGCAATCAATCGCGCGTCCGAGCCAATTTTTGCGGGATTGCGTGGCTTCGGGTCGCCCTATAAGAACCGCCGCCTTCCCTTCACGCCCTTTTTCCCATCTAAGAGCCGCCAATGCCCACCATCGAGTTGCGGTCACCGCCGAAAGCCCTAATTTCGATCCGCCGCCGTGGTGATCCCGCCTTGCCGCTCCTTCGCCGTCCTCGACCCGTTACCGAGCTCCGCGTCAAGGTGGTGAAGCGGCCGGGCCGATTCTACATTCCGTTTTTGCTTGCGGGTGCTCATCCGTGCTCGCCGAACTTTGCAGAGCTTCTGTTGCCGCCTACCGAGCCGAGCGCCTTCCTTGATTCGTCCCCGCCCCCGAGATCGTCCTTGGTGAGTGCGCCATGTCTCCCCCTTGTTCCCCATGCCCTCGGTTGGCTTCACCGTGGCCTGTAGGCCCTTCCTCGCGCACGCCGGTGAGCTTCCCGTCGGCGGAGATGGCGTCCGCCGCGCCGGAGCACTGTTCCCGGTCGGGCACACCCTCTCTCACCTCCCTCATCTG
>JAHUYU010002879.1:0-34871 GCA_030439765.1 Tripidium arundinaceum
ATAACTGGATGTACCCAGTTGCAGTAGGTGTAATAGACTCTGAAACTAATGAGAACTGGGTGTGGTTTATGGAGACTCTAAGGAAGCCATCTACACAAGGCTTCAATGCAAAGAACGGCCTGTTGAACCTTAACTTGTTGTTAATGGTGTGGTGATCAATGACAACCAAGAATCCAGGACTAGTTTCATCTAACTGGGCATTGAGTCTATACAGATTATCAAAACTTTGTGCCCATGGCCCAAAAAGCTTATCCATGGCAAGTAACCTACCATTGTACACTCTCCTGTAGGGCACAACAATTTTGTGCTCATCCTTCAACCTCCTTTGGAGTTCTGTGGTACCAACTGTTCCATCCCCATTTAGCCAATCAATAACTTGTTCACATACCCAGAACTGTGTGGCCCCAACATAGACGCCAGTTCTCCTAGTGCTCTGACAGTCATGAAGAAATGGGTTCCTCTTCACCTGCAAAACATAAAAACACAGCAATGTTTATGCCCCAAAAAAATTAATGCATACACAATGTGTACTAACAGATTACCTTGACTGTGACACCATCCTTCATAGTAGAGGCATGAATTCTCCACTTGCAACCCTCTTTGTGCCCAGTGCAGTAAGCCCTATACCTCCCTGTATCACTTTTCTCAATGTTATATTGGAACTCATGTTTGATAGCATGTGTAGCTAAAGCCATCTTAAAACAATTCATGTCTGAATAAACAGTTCCTACTGCCATAAGTGGATCCTTCTTATCATAATCAACATCAGGCATTTGTTCAGGCTCCCTATCTTTAACCATATCATCTATGTCCTCTACTTCATAATCATCATCATCAAACACAGATTCATCATCAGTGTCATAATCATCATCAGGATCAGAGCTTTCAACTGCCCTTTGTTTACTGCCACCTTGACTCTGAGGTTTGGGAGGTTGTGGATGTTGGAGACCAAGGTCAATATACAACCCTTCCTCATCAACACCCACATGCTCATTGCATGGGTTTGGGTTAGCAAGCTCATTAGGATCTGCAGATTCAGTTTCTGTTTGTTGGCTAGGTTCTGCTATGCTAGGACATGGCATTGAAGGAGTGAATGGTGCTTCAATAAACACCCCAGTACTGCTGAAATCCTAGTCAGGAATGAGAGGAGGCTCACTACTAGGGCTATGATAAGCAAAAGTCAAGTAGCAGCACTTTGAATCCTTATGTTTTGCAAACATTTCAAGCAGATCTTGGTCAGAGCACACTGTGATATTCAAATCACTGTCCAAGCTGAAGTAAAACAGTTTCACTACATCACCAAAACCAGATGGATACTTATCCACAACTTCATCAACCAGATCTCTGAAGTTGGTAGTGTCATCATCCACGACTTTGTTCAAGCTAAACCACCGAGTACGACAATTGGCAGCAATAATCTGGATTTCTAGGTTGAAGCTAGTGTCAGCGTCCATCCTACAGATTAACAACAGCGAGTTCACATTCAACTATCTAGATCAACGTCACAGCAATCAAAACTACCAAACCTAAGGATCCACAAACACAAGGAGCAAGCATTCCAAGGGGGACCAGTCGCACTCACCCGTCAAGAAGCCACTCCGGTCGGTCGCCCGGCCCCTTGTTCGCTGCCATGTGCCTCCAATCCGCTGGATCCAAGGTCTACTACCCCATGCGACGCCACAAGCACGGGGGATTGGTCTTCTTCTCCACCCGCCGCCACCGGTACAGCTGCCGCTAGGGTTAGGGATAGAGAGGAGTCGAGTCGAGCGAGATGGGAGAGTGAGAGAATGAGTTGAAGGTCAACCTTGGTCAACACGGAGTACACATATGCAGATATGACCATGGGCAAGATAGACAATTTCCTTGCCCGGACCCACTTGTCAGGTCTCCTAAACCGTGAAATCCAAACAGATTAGAGACGGAATGGCGTGGACGTCAAATAAGTTCCGAGCAGTGGCACAGGTGAGCGCTCCAACTTTTTAATGACTTGTAGACAATTACAAACTTTTATAATAGCATACAGGTAAAAGTCTCTTTATATATTGGATTTGGTGCTGCATATGTTGGGGGGAAAAACAAGGTTCAACCTCAAATTCTACAGAGTGCATACTGCACACAAGTAGTCAAGGACGACATTACTATAAAATTCTACAGAGTGCATAAAATTCTTGAAAGTGTGAAACATGATCATCAGATGCACTAGATCATCGTAATGCATCAGAATTTAGAATGCTGTATTCCCAACTCTCAAGGTTACGTACTTACGTTGGTCCTCTAGGCAAATATAGATAAACTGGTCTAGTGGGAGACTGAACAGTGAACATGCTGGAGAAATTCTATTATTGAACCAGTAGCGGTAAGTGGAGAAACCTTGTTCTAATAGGAGTGGCAGTTAAAATTCAATAAAATTTATAAGGCTAGTCTCAGTGAGAGTTTCATTTGAATTTAATACTGTGACATATCATCAGATTTGATGACTTAGTAGGTTAATTGTGAAGAAATATAAAGAGAGTTTCATCTCGATAAAACCTGTTATCATAATACAAAAATTGATGTGACAGTCTTGATAACAACGCTATAAAACTCACCACTAAGACTAACCTAAGATGCATAAAAAATACCAAGGGAGAAAAAACATGTGTCACTAAAAGTTTTTTTTTTTGCGAGACACTAAAAGTTTCCTTAGATGCTATCATAAATCATAATTTCGTTCAAAAAAGATTATAAAAAATTGGAACGGCGCCATGCGGTCTAAATAACAAAAACACTTCCTCAACAATAAAGGTTAGTGATAATACTCTTAAATTTATGATTCACACATCAGCTACATCGAGAACCTACATGATTTCCATCTACCAGCCAGAGCCTTGAGTGATCTCCATCAATCTCTTCCACTCAACTTTCGGGTCTTACTTAGCAAAAGTCATGACAATCTGCTGAAAACAGCAATGTAAGTTTATACTCTCTCAAGCATAATTGAATTAAAACAACACTATAACCTCATACTAAAGAGGTACGGTCTGCTCTCTGCTCAGCAGTGCTATTTCTGTAGCAGCTGCAGCTGTCGGCTGTCTAATTTCTTCTTTCCAGCTGGTGTAGATGTGAAGTCCTTGCTGTGCAGCAAGCGCTTCTGATCAGGCTGGTAATCCTTTTTTTCGTTCTTAATACTGTACATTATACATGTTATCGAACTCCTGTAATTTCGATGCTTGACGGTAATGAAATTCGGTTTTGACCGTGGTGAAAAAAAAAGGATTACCAGCCTGATCAGAAGCGCTTGCTGCACAGCAAGGACTTCACATCTACACCAGCTGGAAAGAAGAAATTAGACAGCCGACAGCTGCAGCTGCTACAGAAATAGCACTGCTGAGCAGAGAGCAGACCGTACCTCTTTAGTATGAGGTTATAGTGTTGTTTTAATTCAATTATGCTTGAGAGAGTATAAACTTACATTGCTGTTTTCAGCAGATTGTCATGACTTTTGCTAAGTAAGACCCGAAAGTTGAGTGGAAGAGATTGATGGAGATCACTCAAGGCTCTGGCTGGTAGATGGAAATCATGTAGGTTCTCGATGTAGCTGATGTGTGAATCATAAATTTAAGAGTATTATCACTAACCTTTATTGTTGAGGAAGTGTTTTTGTTATTTAGACCGCATGGCGCCGTTCCAATTTTTTATAATCTTTTTTGAACGAAATTATGATTTATGATAGCATCTAAGGAAACTTTTAGTGTCTCGCAAAAAAAAAAACTTTTAGTGACACATGTTTTTTCTCCCTTGGTATTTTTTATGCATCTTAGGTTAGTCTTAGTGGTGAGTTTTATAGCGTTGTTATCAAGACTGTCACATCAATTTTTGTATTATGATAACAGGTTTTATCGAGATGAAACTCTCTTTATATTTCTTCACAATTAACCTACTAAGTCATCAAATCTGATGATATGTCACAGTATTAAATTCAAATGAAACTCTCACTGAGACTAGCCTTATAAATTTTATTGAATTTTAACTGCCACTCCTATTAGAACAAGGTTTCTCCACTTACCGCTACTGGTTCAATAATAGAATTTCTCCAGCATGTTCACTGTTCAGTCTCCCACTAGACCAGTTTATCTATATTTGCCTAGAGGACCAACGTAAGTACGTAACCTTGAGAGTTGGGAATACAGCATTCTAAATTCTGATGCATTACGATGATCTAGTGCATCTGATGATCATGTTTCACACTTTCAAGAATTTTATGCACTCTGTAGAATTTTATAGTAATGTCGTCCTTGACTACTTGTGTGCAGTATGCACTCTGTAGAATTTGAGGTTGAACCTTGTTTTTCCCCCCAACATATGCAGCACCAAATCCAATATATAAAGAGACTTTTACCTGTATGCTATTATAAAAGTTTGTAATTGTCTACAAGTCATTAAAAAGTTGGAGCGCTCACCTGTGCCACTGCTCGGAACTTATTTGACGTCCACGCCATTCCGTCTCTAATCTGTTTGGATTTCACGGTTTAGGAGACCTGACAAGTGGGTCCGGGCAAGGAAATTGTCTATCTTGCCCATGGTCATATCTGCATATGTGTACTCCGTGTTGACCAAGGTTGACCTTCAACTCATTCTCTCACTCTCCCATCTCGCTCGACTCGACTCCTCTCTATCCCTAACCCTAGCGGCAGCTGTACCGGTGGCGGCGGGTGGAGAAGAAGACCAATCCCCCGTGCTTGTGGCGTCGCATGGGGTAGTAGACCTTGGATCCAGCGGATTGGAGGCACATGGCAGCGAACAAGGGGCCGGGCGACCGACCGGAGTGGCTTCTTGACGGGTGAGTGCGACTGGTCCCCCTTGGAATGCTTGCTCCTTGTGTTTGTGGATCCTTAGGTTTGGTAGTTTTGATTGCTGTGACGTTGATCTAGATAGTTGAATGTGAACTCGCTGTTGTTAATCTGTAGGATGGACGCTGACACTAGCTTCAACCTAGAAATCCAGATTATTGCTGCCAATTGTCGTACTCGGTGGTTTAGCTTGAACAAAGTCGTGGATGATGACACTACCAACTTCAGAGATCTGGTTGATGAAGTTGTGGATAAGTATCCATCTGGTTTTGGTGATGTAGTGAAACTGTTTTACTTCAGCTTGGACAGTGATTTGAATATCACAGTGTGCTCTGACCAAGATCTGCTTGAAATGTTTGCAAAACATAAGGATTCAAAGTGCTGCTACTTGACTTTTGCTTATCATAGCCCTAGTAGTGAGCCTCCTCTCATTCCTGACTAGGATTTCAGCAGTACTGGGGTGTTTATTGAAGCACCATTCACTCCTTCAATGCCATGTCCTAGCATAGCAGAACCTAGCCAACAAACAGAAACTGAATCTGCAGATCCTAATGAGCTTGCTAACCCAAACCCATGCAATGAGCATGTGGGTGTTGATGAGGAAGGGTTGTATATTGACCTTGGTCTCCAACATCCACAACCTCCCAAACCTCAGAGTCAAGGTGGCAGTAAACAAAGGGCAGTTGAAAGCTCTGATCCTGATGATGATTATGACACTGATGATGAATCTGTGTTTGATGATGATGATTATGAAGTAGAGGACATAGATGATATGGTTAAAGATAGGGAGCCTGAACAAATGCCTGATGTTGATTATGATAAGAAGGATCCACTTATGGCAGTAGGAACTGTTTATTCAGACATGAATTGTTTTAAGATGGCTTTAGCTACACATGCTATCAAACATGAGTTCCAATATAACATTGAGAAAAGTGATACAGGGAGGTATAGGGCTTACTGCACTGGGCACAAAGAGGGTTGCAAGTGGAGAATTCATGCCTCTACTATGAAGGATGGTGTCACAGTCAAGGTAATCTGTTAGTACACATTGTGTATGCATTAATTTTTTTGGGGGCATAAACATTGCTGTGTTTTTATGTTTTGCAGGTGAAGAGGAACCCATTTCTTCATGACTGTCAGAGCACTAGGAGAACTGGCGTCTATGTTGGGGCCACACAGTTCTGGGTATGTGAACAAGTTATTGATTGGCTAAATAAACAAAAACACATCTATTGAACCTATCCTAGTCTACAGCGCACAGCTCATAAATGGAACTCGTGCTACAGGACCTCAACAGCAACAGCAGATACCATTTCATCAAGCTGCCGGCAACAGCTAATTACATATACAAGGCAAGGTTACAACTGATCCCAGTCTTTCCCGCATGATCCGATCACATTGGAAGTTTGCATCAACTTACACCGTTTTTTCTCTCCAATTTAATTGCTTCGTAAGACTTGACAACCTCCTTGAACTTCTCTTCTGCAGCCTCTGCACCAGTCCAAACATTCGTGGTGTTAGTGAATAATGACTGTCACGAAGCAACTACATTGGAATTGGAAAAAAACGCAATGTCCATGGAGAAAAGATGTTTACCTCTATCATCTTGATTTTGATCAGGATGGACTTCCATTGCTTTTGTTCTAAAAGCAGTCTGCAGCAGGTGAAGTCTGAAAGTCAGATAACAAGAGCACAAGACCATAGATCAAGTATGATATACATAACCCTAAATCCTGCCAATTTTTTTGGACCTTCCTACAAACATAACTCACTCTTATGAATCTACCCAGTCTATCTCCCCAACTAACCACAACTCCAATAGTCCCAAAGAATTTCCAGTAGAATGGCTATGGAATGAAATTGTCTAGATAAAATAGAGTGAGTGCATATTTGGGCCATAAACTGTCTCTTGCTTAAGAAGGCGAGAGAAGCGTTCAGCCTCCTTATAAAATACAAAATTCTCAGTCATCATCCTCATAATCAGCTCCATTATAAAACTAAAAAGAAATTAAAACATGGAAGATTTGATTATAGTAAACTCAAAGGAGATAGTGAAAAGCAATAACCATGACAAATATAACCATCCCATGATGTATTTGTGACATATATAACTCTAAACATGAAGCGATGGAAACCCTCACTATCCAAGGTACCAATACCAATCAAATTTAAATGAAAAAAAAAACTTGCAGATAGCTAAGTTGGGAATCTTATAGTTTGATTTTTTATTTGTATAATGATCAACATGAGTGTTATCATTAATGTTAGGAGAGAGAGACCAAGTTCTCCAGACATATGAAAATGCAGGGACACAAGGAACAATAGCATGACAGATAAATTGCATTACCTTCACTTCTACATCTGTATATGGTGTCGCTCGTGATCTACAAAGGAAGAAATATGTTTTATCAGGAAAACAACTGTATGAGATTTGGCATTTGGAATGCAGTACATAGATTAAGTTCAACAAAAGGCAGTGGAATCACAGAAAACAGGGATGACAAAATCATTTTGTCCAATAAAACAATATTCAATACCAGTTTACAGTTTCTTCTTTTAAAACAAGAGCAGTAAAATGACAATGAAATTGCAAAATGTACTTCCAAAAAAGTATGGGAAAATCATTGTGCAGCAAGAAAGTGCTTGTCAATACCATACTATACAAAGATAAATAGGGAGTTTGTTGTGCAACAGGGAAATATTGATTTGAGAAAAGCACAAAGCAAATCAATTAGCTCAGCTCATAAATACGGAATTAAAGGCCAAGGACTGAATATTAGTCCAAGACAGTCTACCATGTCACAACTGGATCAAAAGATGAGCAGAAATTCACAGCAAGAGGTTTGAATAAAGACCTGTCAAGACCAAGAACGGCATAGTGATGCGACATAGGATAAACCCTAGGTCCTGCCGGTGTGTACGTCCGTCTATTTTTATGTTCCGAGTGAGAAGTATCGGTCTGCCAATACCAATCATCCCGAGGGATGTAATTGTAGCCACCAGGAGGGCCATTCTCCCTCCAGCTTTCATAACCTCGTCTAAATTTATTCCTCTCTCTGTTGAAAACACTTTGCATATGCCTTATTCTTTGCTGGAAATTTTTAAACAGACAAAAGGTCAGCACAACCACGGACTAAAAGTGATATCTCAATGCAAGTACACTGAAGATATATGTGGTAGAGATACATGTAATCTCAATTTTTCATCTGTGCATTGAAGATAAGTGTACCATACTTGTGTTGATTGTTGAATACAGGGAAAAAAAAGATTATCAATATGTGTAAACTCACAACTCTCTCTTGTTCCTCTTCATATTCCTGCTGCATTCGCTGATAATATCTTTTCTTAGCTTCCTCACTAAAACTTCCACGACTTGAGCTATTACTTGTATACCTCCAAGACGATGTCGTCTGCACTTTATTCAACTTTTGAAGGAAAGAAGCATATAAGTCTATTTTCAAAGAGTTAAAGTAACCAAGTATAAGCAAGCATAGGACAGAAACATATGATCATAAATCAAAAACAGGAAAGTTTAGTCAACTCCATGACTTCGACTAGGCAGCATTAAGTGGAACAAGAGAGAGTTGTGAGTTTACACATATTGATAATCTTTTTTTTCCCTGTATTCAACAATCAACACAAGTATGGTACACTTATCTTCAATGCACAGATGAAAAATTGAGATTACATGTATCTCTACCACATATATCTTCAGTGTACTTGCATTGAGATATCACTTTTAGTCCGTGGTTGTGCTGACCTTTTGTCTGTTTAAAAATTTCCAGCAAAGAATAAGGCATATGCAAAGTGTTTTCAACAGAGAGAGGAATAAATTTAGACGAGGTTATGAAAGCTGGAGGGAGAATGGCCCTCCTGGTGGCTACAATTACATCCCTCGGGATGATTGGTATTGGCAGACCGATACTTCTCACTCGGAACATAAAAATAGACGGACGTACACACCGGCAGGACCTAGGGTTTATCCTATGTCGCATCACTATGCCGTTCTTGGTCTTGACAGGTCTTTATTCAAACCTCTTGCTGTGAATTTCTGCTCATCTTTTGATCCAGTTGTGACATGGTAGACTGTCTTGGACTAATATTCAGTCCTTGGCCTTTAATTCCGTATTTATGAGCTGAGCTAATTGATTTGCTTTGTGCTTTTCTCAAATCAATATTTCCCTGTTGCACAACAAACTCCCTATTTATCTTTGTATAGTATGGTATTGACAAGCACTTTCTTGCTGCACAATGATTTTCCCATACTTTTTTGGAAGTACATTTTGCAATTTCATTGTCATTTTACTGCTCTTGTTTTAAAAGAAGAAACTGTAAACTGGTATTGAATATTGTTTTATTGGACAAAATGATTTTGTCATCCCTGTTTTCTGTGATTCCACTGCCTTTTGTTGAACTTAATCTATGTACTGCATTCCAAATGCCAAATCTCATACAGTTGTTTTCCTGATAAAACATATTTCTTCCTTTGTAGATCACGAGCGACACCATATACAGATGTAGAAGTGAAGGTAATGCAATTTATCTGTCATGCTATTGTTCCTTGTGCCCTGCATTTTCATATGTCTGGAGAACTTGGTCTCTCTCTCCTAACATTAATGATAACACTCATGTTGATCATTATACAAATAAAAAATCAAACTATAAGATTCCCAACTTAGCTATCTGCAAGTTTTTTTTTCATTTAAATTTGATTGGTATTGGTACCTTGGATAGTGAGGGTTTCCATCGCTTCATGTTTAGAGTTATATATGTCACAAATACATCATGGGATGGTTATATTTGTCATGGTTATTGCTTTTCACTATCTCCTTTGAGTTTACTATAATCAAATCTTCCATGTTTTAATTTCTTTTTAGTTTTATAATGGAGCTGATTATGAGGATGATGACTGAGAATTTTGTATTTTATAAGGAGGCTGAACGCTTCTCTCGCCTTCTTAAGCAAGAGACAGTTTATGGCCCAAATATGCACTCACTCTATTTTATCTAGACAATTTCATTCCATAGCCATTCTACTGGAAATTCTTTGGGACTATTGGAGTTGTGGTTAGTTGGGGAGATAGACTGGGTAGATTCATAAGAGTGAGTTATGTTTGTAGGAAGGTCCAAAAAAATTGGCAGGATTTAGGGTTATGTATATCATACTTGATCTATGGTCTTGTGCTCTTGTTATCTGACTTTCAGACTTCACCTGCTGCAGACTGCTTTTAGAACAAAAGCAATGGAAGTCCATCCTGATCAAAATCAAGATGATAGAGGTAAACATCTTTTCTCCATGGACATTGCGTTTTTTCCAATTCCAATGTAGTTGCTTCGTGACAGTCATTATTCACTAACACCACGAATGTTTGGACTGGTGCAGAGGCTGCAGAAGAGAAGTTCAAGGAGGTTGTCAAGTCTTACGAAGCAATTAAATTGGAGAGAAAAAACGGTGTAAGTTGATGCAAACTTCCAATGTGATCGGATCATGCGGGAAAGACTGGGATCAGTTGTAACCTTGCCTTGTATATGTAATTAGCTGTTGCCGGCAGCTTGATGAAATGGTATCTGCTGTTGCTGTTGAGGTCCTGTAGCACGAGTTCCATTTATGAGCTGTGCGCTGTAGACTAGGATAGGTTCAATAGATGTGTTTTTGTTTATTTAGCCACCAGTTTGACGTGCTCACGTGCATAAATGCCATAATCTTGACAAGTGGACAGGACCAAGGGCGAGCACTTTTATTGCCACGCTGGGAGTTGTATTCACTGCTCTATACCTGGTGATTTCCTTTTCATTGGGTGGAAATTGAAACCTGATCCGAAAAATAAAAGTAGTACATAGCATAGATATCTTCCTGCGTCTGCCGTATTGTGTTCATTTGTCTGCCGTATTCTGTTCATTTATATTTTGTAACGGTGCATCATTGGTCCAAAATATCTAATACGGCACCATAGTTCATCAGATCTAGAACACCGTTGAACTTAAGTGGGGATAGAGTGTAATTCATACGGAGTAGGTTATAGTTAGAAGTCGAGCAATTTGCAGCCGAAAATGAGACGCACACAACCTTATAATCAAAAAATGTATAGCATTTCGTTTGCAAATAAAGCATCAAGTATGGTCGAATACGAAATTTTGTCTGTCCACTGTCGATACAGCAGTTTTCGCTGAGTTCGGCTCCTATATTTTTCGGCTGATTTTGGCTGTTTCTAATGCATAACCTGAAATATACCGAAAGTAGTTTGAGCGAGCAGCAGTATCGCTGCATATCGTCCCCCACGGGCCACAGCCTGCCTCACCCCGCCAGTCCGCAACCATGCGGTGCCTCCTCTCCACCCCTCTCCGCCGCGGCCTCTCCACCGCGGCCGCCGACGATCCTAGCCTAGCCTCCTCCGCGGAGCACGCGTACCGGCTCCTCCGCCGCCACCACTCCGACCCGCAGAGGCTCGCCGCCGCGCTGTCCGCGTCGGGTCTCGACGCCTCCTCGCCGCACCTCCTCGACGCCGTCCTGCGCCGCTGCGGCGCCGCCTCCTCCCTCGCGCTGCACTTCTTCCACTGGTGCTCCCCGTTGCTGCCCTCGCCGCTCCCGTCCTCCCTAGCGCTCCTCGCCAAGTCCTTTTCCCGCGCCTCCTCCGCGCCGTCCCCGTCCCTCCTCGCGCCGCTCCCCTCTCAACTCCTCGGCCCCCTCCCTCCTCTGCCCCGTCCTGCGCCGCCTCCCGCAACCGCACCTCCTGCCGTTCGCGCTCTCACTACTCTCCGCCCGCCCTGACCACGACCAGCCCGCCCTCTTTCTTTCCCTCCTCGAGTCCCTCTCCAAGGCCGGCCACGTCGTCACCGCCGAGCAGCTTGTCGAGGAGCTCCAGCCCCGGTTCCCGCTTTCGCTCCGCCACTACACGGCCCTGCTCTACGGATGGTGCCGCCAGGGCAAGCTCGACGAGGCCAAGCACGTGCTCGCTCGCATGAAGGCTGCGGATGTCGCCCTTGACGTCGTCGCCTTCAACACCCTGCTCGCTGGCTTCGTCGCGGACGGGAGGTTCGAGGACGCGTTCGAGCTGGCGGGGCAGATGGAGCGGCGTGGCTGCCCGCCGAACGCGGTGTCGTACACCACCCTGATTCAGGGGCTGGGCGCGAGGGGGAGAGTTGATGAGGCCATGCGGGTGTTCGTGGAAATGCGAAGGAAGGGGTGCGCGCCCGATGCTGTCACGTACGGCACCTTGGTTGGCACGTTTTGCAAGGCTGGCAAGATATCCCAGGGGTACGAGTTCTTGGATGCTATATCAAGGGATGGCCAGTGGCGGATGCAGAACGGGATTGAAGGGGGGGCTGGTCTCTTCTTCTTCCTCTATCTCTTCATTTTTTTCTTTCCTTCACCTCTTCTTCTCCCTCACTCTCCCCATATTTCCATTGATGCACCGTTACAAAATATAAATGAACAGAATACGGCAGACAAATGAACACAATACGGCAGACGCAGGAAGATATCTATGCTATGTACTACTTTTATTTTTCGGATCAGGTTTCAATTTCCACCCAATGAAAAGGAAATCACCAGGTATAGAGCAGTGAATACAACTCCCAGCGTGGCAATAAAAGTGCTCGCCCTTGGTCCTGTCCACTTGTCAAGATTATGGCATTTATGCACGTGAGCACGTCAAACTGGTGGCTAAATAAACAAAAACACATCTATTGAACCTATCCTAGTCTACAGCGCACAGCTCATAAATGGAACTCGTGCTACAGGACCTCAACAGCAACAGCAGATACCATTTCATCAAGCTGCCGGCAACAGCTAATTACATATACAAGGCAAGGTTACAACTGATCCCAGTCTTTCCCGCATGATCCGATCACATTGGAAGTTTGCATCAACTTACACCGTTTTTTCTCTCCAATTTAATTGCTTCGTGACAGTCATTATTCACTAACACCACGAATGTTTGGACTGGTGCAGAGGCTGCAGAAGAGAAGTTCAAGGAGGTTGTCAAGTCTTACGAAGCAATTAAATTGGAGAGAAAAAACGGTGTAAGTTGATGCAAACTTCCAATGTGATCGGATCATGCGGGAAAGACTGGGATCAGTTGTAACCTTGCCTTGTATATGTAATTAGCTGTTGCCGGCAGCTTGATGAAATGGTATCTGCTGTTGCTGTTGAGGTCCTGTAGCACGAGTTCCATTTATGAGCTGTGCGCTGTAGACTAGGATAGGTTCAATAGATGTGTTTTTGTTTATTTAGCCACCAGTTTGACGTGCTCACGTGCATAAATGCCATAATCTTGACAAGTGGACAGGACCAAGGGCGAGCACTTTTATTGCCACGCTGGGAGTTGTATTCACTGCTCTATACCTGGTGATTTCCTTTTCATTGGGTGGAAATTGAAACCTGATCCGAAAAATAAAAGTAGTACATAGCATAGATATCTTCCTGCGTCTGCCGTATTGTGTTCATTTGTCTGCCGTATTCTGTTCATTTATATTTTGTAACGGTGCATCAATGGAAATATGGGGAGAGTGAGGGAGAAGAAGAGGTGAAGGAAAGAAAAAAATGAAGAGATAGAGGAAGAAGAAGAGACCAGCCCCCCCTTCAATCCCGTTCTGCATCCGCCACTGGCCATCCCTTGATATAGCATCCAAGAACTCGTACCCCTGGGATATCTTGCCAGCCTTGCAAAACGTGCCAACCAAGGTGCCGTACGTGACAGCATCGGGCGCGCACCCCTTCCTTCGCATTTCCACGAACACCCGCATGGCCTCATCAACTCTCCCCCTCGCGCCCAGCCCCTGAATCAGGGTGGTGTACGACACCGCGTTCGGCGGGCAGCCACGCCGCTCCATCTGCCCCGCCAGCTCGAACGCGTCCTCGAACCTCCCGTCCGCGACGAAGCCAGCGAGCAGGGTGTTGAAGGCGACGACGTCAAGGGCGACATCCGCAGCCTTCATGCGAGCGAGCACGTGCTTGGCCTCGTCGAGCTTGCCCTGGCGGCACCATCCGTAGAGCAGGGCCGTGTAGTGGCGGAGCGAAAGCGGGAACCGGGGCTGGAGCTCCTCGACAAGCTGCTCGGCGGTGACGACGTGGCCGGCCTTGGAGAGGGACTCGAGGAGGGAAAGAAAGAGGGCGGGCTGGTCGTGGTCAGGGCGGGCGGAGAGTAGTGAGAGCGCGAACGGCAGGAGGTGCGGTTGCGGGAGGCGGCGCAGGACGGGGCAGAGGAGGGAGGGGCCGAGGAGTTGAGAGGGGAGCGGCGCGAGGAGGGACGGGGACGGCGCGGAGGAGGCGCGGGAAAAGGACTTGGCGAGGAGCGCTAGGGAGGACGGGAGCGGCGAGGGCAGCAACGGGGAGCACCAGTGGAAGAAGTGCAGCGCGAGGGAGGAGGCGGCGCCGCAGCGGCGCAGGACGGCGTCGAGGAGGTGCGGCGAGGAGGCGTCGAGACCCGACGCGGACAGCGCGGCGGCGAGCCTCTGCGGGTCGGAGTGGTGGCGGCGGAGGAGCCGGTACGCGTGCTCCGCGGAGGAGGCTAGGCTAGGATCGTCGGCGGCCGCGGTGGAGAGGCCGCGGCGGAGAGGGGTGGAGAGGAGGCACCGCATGGTTGCGGACTGGCGGGGTGAGGCAGGCTGTGGCCCGTGGGGGACGATATGCAGCGATACTGCTGCTCGCTCAAACTACTTTCGGTATATTTCAGGTTATGCATTAGAAACAGCCAAAATCAGCCGAAAAATATAGGAGCCGAACTCAGCGAAAACTGCTGTATCGACAGTGGACAGACAAAATTTCGTATTCGACCATACTTGATGCTTTATTTGCAAACGAAATGCTATACATTTTTTGATTATAAGGTTGTGTGCGTCTCATTTTCGGCTGCAAATTGCTCGACTTCTAACTATAACCTACTCCGTATGAATTACACTCTATCCCCACTTAAGTTCAACGGTGTTCTAGATCTGATGAACTATGGTGCCGTATTAGATATTTTGGACCAATGATGCACCGTTACAAAATATAAATGAACAGAATACGGCAGACAAATGAACACAATACGGCAGACGCAGGAAGATATCTATGCTATGTACTACTTTTATTTTTCGGATCAGGTTTCAATTTCCACCCAATGAAAAGGAAATCACCAGGTATAGAGCAGTGAATACAACTCCCAGCGTGGCAATAAAAGTGCTCGCCCTTGGTCCTGTCCACTTGTCAAGATTATGGCATTTATGCACGTGAGCACGTCAAACTGGTGGCTAAATAAACAAAAACACATCTATTGAACCTATCCTAGTCTACAGCGCACAGCTCATAAATGGAACTCGTGCTACAGGACCTCAACAGCAACAGCAGATACCATTTCATCAAGCTGCCGGCAACAGCTAATTACATATACAAGGCAAGGTTACAACTGATCCCAGTCTTTCCCGCATGATCCGATCACATTGGAAGTTTGCATCAACTTACACCGTTTTTTCTCTCCAATTTAATTGCTTCGTAAGACTTGACAACCTCCTTGAACTTCTCTTCTGCAGCCTCTGCACCAGTCCAAACATTCGTGGTGTTAGTGAATAATGACTGTCACGAAGCAACTACATTGGAATTGGAAAAAACGCAATGTCCATGGAGAAAAGATGTTTACCTCTATCATCTTGATTTTGATCAGGATGGACTTCCATTGCTTTTGTTCTAAAAGCAGTCTGCAGCAGGTGAAGTCTGAAAGTCAGATAACAAGAGCACAAGACCATAGATCAAGTATGATATACATAACCCTAAATCCTGCCAATTTTTTTGGACCTTCCTACAAACATAACTCACTCTTATGAATCTACCCAGTCTATCTCCCCAACTAACCACAACTCCAATAGTCCCAAAGAATTTCCAGTAGAATGGCTATGGAATGAAATTGTCTAGATAAAATAGAGTGAGTTATGTTTGTAGGAAGGTCCAAAAAAATTGGCAGGATTTAGGGTTATGTATATCATACTTGATCTATGGTCTTGTGCTCTTGTTATCTGACTTTCAGACTTCACCTGCTGCAGACTGCTTTTAGAACAAAAGCAATGGAAGTCCATCCTGATCAAAATCAAGATGATAGAGGTAAACATCTTTTCTCCATGGACATTGCGTTTTTTCCAATTCCAATGTAGTTGCTTCGTGACAGTCATTATTCACTAACACCACCACGAATGTTTGGACTGGTGCAGAGGCTGCAGAAGAGAAGTTCAAGGAGGTTGTCAAGTCTTACGAAGCAATTAAATTGGAGAGAAAAAACGGTGTAAGTTGATGCAAACTTCCAATGTGATCGGATCATGCGGGAAAGACTGGGATCAGTTGTAACCTTGCCTTGTATATGTAATTAGCTGTTGCCGGCAGCTTGATGAAATGGTATCTGCTGTTGCTGTTGAGGTCCTGTAGCACGAGTTCCATTTATGAGCTGTGCGCTGTAGACTAGGATAGGTTCAATAGATGTGTTTTTGTTTATTTAGCCACCAGTTTGACGTGCTCACGTGCATAAATGCCATAATCTTGACAAGTGGACAGGACCAAGGGCGAGCACTTTTATTGCCACGCTGGGAGTTGTATTCACTGCTCTATACCTGGTGATTTCCTTTTCATTGGGTGGAAATTGAAACCTGATCCGAAAAATAAAAGTAGTACATAGCATAGATATCTTCCTGCGTCTGCCGTATTGTGTTCATTTGTCTGCCGTATTCTGTTCATTTATATTTTGTAACGGTGCATCATTGGTCCAAAATATCTAATACGGCACCATAGTTCATCAGATCTAGAACACCGTTGAACTTAAGTGGGGATAGAGTGTAATTCATACGGAGTAGGTTATAGTTAGAAGTCGAGCAATTTGCAGCCGAAAATGAGACGCACACAACCTTATAATCAAAAAATGTATAGCATTTCGTTTGCAAATAAAGCATCAAGTATGGTCGAATACGAAATTTTGTCTGTCCACTGTCGATACAGCAGTTTTCGCTGAGTTCGGCTCCTATATTTTTCGGCTGATTTTGGCTGTTTCTAATGCATAACCTGAAATATACCGAAAGTAGTTTGAGCGAGCAGCAGTATCGCTGCATATCGTCCCCCACGGGCCACAGCCTGCCTCACCCCGCCAGTCCGCAACCATGCGGTGCCTCCTCTCCACCCCTCTCCGCCGCGGCCTCTCCACCGCGGCCGCCGACGATCCTAGCCTAGCCTCCTCCGCGGAGCACGCGTACCGGCTCCTCCGCCGCCACCACTCCGACCCGCAGAGGCTCGCCGCCGCGCTGTCCGCGTCGGGTCTCGACGCCTCCTCGCCGCACCTCCTCGACGCCGTCCTGCGCCGCTGCGGCGCCGCCTCCTCCCTCGCGCTGCACTTCTTCCACTGGTGCTCCCCGTTGCTGCCCTCGCCGCTCCCGTCCTCCCTAGCGCTCCTCGCCAAGTCCTTTTCCCGCGCCTCCTCCGCGCCGTCCCCGTCCCTCCTCGCGCCGCTCCCCTCTCAACTCCTCGGCCCCTCCCTCCTCTGCCCCGTCCTGCGCCGCCTCCCGCAACCGCACCTCCTGCCGTTCGCGCTCTCACTACTCTCCGCCCGCCCTGACCACGACCAGCCCGCCCTCTTTCTTTCCCTCCTCGAGTCCCTCTCCAAGGCCGGCCACGTCGTCACCGCCGAGCAGCTTGTCGAGGAGCTCCAGCCCCGGTTCCCGCTTTCGCTCCGCCACTACACGGCCCTGCTCTACGGATGGTGCCGCCAGGGCAAGCTCGACGAGGCCAAGCACGTGCTCGCTCGCATGAAGGCTGCGGATGTCGCCCTTGACGTCGTCGCCTTCAACACCCTGCTCGCTGGCTTCGTCGCGGACGGGAGGTTCGAGGACGCGTTCGAGCTGGCGGGGCAGATGGAGCGGCGTGGCTGCCCGCCGAACGCGGTGTCGTACACCACCCTGATTCAGGGGCTGGGCGCGAGGGGGAGAGTTGATGAGGCCATGCGGGTGTTCGTGGAAATGCGAAGGAAGGGGTGCGCGCCCGATGCTGTCACGTACGGCACCTTGGTTGGCACGTTTTGCAAGGCTGGCAAGATATCCCAGGGGTACGAGTTCTTGGATGCTATATCAAGGGATGGCCAGTGGCGGATGCAGAACGGGATTGAAGGGGGGGCTGGTCTCTTCTTCTTCCTCTATCTCTTCATTTTTTTCTTTCCTTCACCTCTTCTTCTCCACCCGCCGCCACCGGTACAGCTGCCGCTAGGGTTAGGGATAGAGAGGAGTCGAGTCGAGCGAGATGGGAGAGTGAGAGAATGAGTTGAAGGTCAACCTTGGTCAACACGGAGTACACATATGCAGATATGACCATGGGCAAGATAGACAATTTCCTTGCCCGGACCCACTTGTCAGGTCTCCTAAACCGTGAAATCCAAACAGATTAGAGACGGAATGGCGTGGACGTCAAATAAGTTCCGAGCAGTGGCACAGGTGAGCGCTCCAACTTTTTAATGACTTGTAGACAATTACAAACTTTTATAATAGCATACAGGTAAAAGTCTCTTTATATATTGGATTTGGTGCTGCATATGTTGGGGGGAAAAACAAGGTTCAACCTCAAATTCTACAGAGTGCATACTGCACACAAGTAGTCAAGGACGACATTACTATAAAATTCTACAGAGTGCATAAAATTCTTGAAAGTGTGAAACATGATCATCAGATGCACTAGATCATCGTAATGCATCAGAATTTAGAATGCTGTATTCCCAACTCTCAAGGTTACGTACTTACGTTGGTCCTCTAGGCAAATATAGATAAACTGGTCTAGTGGGAGACTGAACAGTGAACATGCTGGAGAAATTCTATTATTGAACCAGTAGCGGTAAGTGGAGAAACCTTGTTCTAATAGGAGTGGCAGTTAAAATTCAATAAAATTTATAAGGCTAGTCTCAGTGAGAGTTTCATTTGAATTTAATACTGTGACATATCATCAGATTTGATGACTTAGTAGGTTAATTGTGAAGAAATATAAAGAGAGTTTCATCTCGATAAAACCTGTTATCATAATACAAAAATTGATGTGACAGTCTTGATAACAACGCTATAAAACTCACCACTAAGACTAACCTAAGATGCATAAAAAATACCAAGGGAGAAAAAACATGTGTCACTAAAAGTTTTTTTTTTTGCGAGACACTAAAAGTTTCCTTAGATGCTATCATAAATCATAATTTCGTTCAAAAAAGATTATAAAAAATTGGAACGGCGCCATGCGGTCTAAATAACAAAAACACTTCCTCAACAATAAAGGTTAGTGATAATACTCTTAAATTTATGATTCACACATCAGCTACATCGAGAACCTACATGATTTCCATCTACCAGCCAGAGCCTTGAGTGATCTCCATCAATCTCTTCCACTCAACTTTCGGGTCTTACTTAGCAAAAGTCATGACAATCTGCTGAAAACAGCAATGTAAGTTTATACTCTCTCAAGCATAATTGAATTAAAACAACACTATAACCTCATACTAAAGAGGTACGGTCTGCTCTCTGCTCAGCAGTGCTATTTCTGTAGCAGCTGCAGCTGTCGGCTGTCTAATTTCTTCTTTCCAGCTGGTGTAGATGTGAAGTCCTTGCTGTGCAGCAAGCGCTTCTGATCAGGCTGGTAATCCTTTTTTTTTCACCACGGTCAAAACCGAATTTCATTACCGTCAAGCATCGAAATTACAGGAGTTCGATAACATGTATAATGTACAGTATTAAGAACGAAAAAAACTGCCAACCTCCCTGGACACCCAAGGGTCCAGCCGAAGTGGCATCCCAAAACCACTTAAAAGTCAAGTGATAAGGCTAGACCGCAAGCAAACTGCCAAACATTAACCGCACAAACGCTGCTCTATCATTCCTTGCTACAAGCCAAGCATGGCTATCTCATTAGCCAGCACACAGGCTGGAATCCAAAGAGACCCTCTTAGATAAAGCGCTTCATGTTAGTTAACTTGCTGATCGTCATATTGCTTTTTCCCTCCTTATGCGCTTGTTGATGGAAGTGCAGGACCAACGACTTCAGGACTGCTGCACCATGTTCCACCTGGGTAGCCACCTCTTGCTTTTGAAGACCTGTCCAATAAGTCAGCAACGAGCATATCATACAGATGATATCGGTTTGGGATTTTACTCTTTTTCCTTCAAAGCAAACAGAATTTCTATAATATATGTTTTCCTCTTCGTGTATTTGAATTAAATAACACTACAACCTCGACTTAAAAAGGCCTAAGTGGACTGCTAGATGTCAACTTTTATAAAATGATGCAGATCAAATAAATCAACCGTCATATTCTTCTATAAAAATGGCAAAAGAACACCTGAATTGAAATTCTAATTTGCGCGGTGTAGGTAGGATGAAAACAGTTACCTCCTCAGGGTCAATAACCCTTGTCACACAACTTCATATGTAATCAAAGTACCGCTTGGCTTGTAGCAAGGAATGATAGAGCAGCGTTTGTGCGGTTAATGTTTGGCAGTTTGCTTGCGGTCTAGCCTTATCACTTGACTTTTAAGTGGTTTTGGGATGCCACTTCGGCTGGACCCTTGGGTGTCCAGGGAGGTTGGCAGTTTTTTTCGTTCTTAATACTGTACATTATACATGTTATCGAACTCCTGTAATTTCGATGCTTGACGGTAATGAAATTCGGTTTTGACCGTGGTGAAAAAAAAAGGATTACCAGCCTGATCAGAAGCGCTTGCTGCACAGCAAGGACTTCACATCTACACCAGCTGGAAAGAAGAAATTAGACAGCCGACAGCTGCAGCTGCTACAGAAATAGCACTGCTGAGCAGAGAGCAGACCGTACCTCTTTAGTATGAGGTTATAGTGTTGTTTTAATTCAATTATGCTTGAGAGAGTATAAACTTACATTGCTGTTTTCAGCAGATTGTCATGACTTTTGCTAAGTAAGACCCGAAAGTTGAGTGGAAGAGATTGATGGAGATCACTCAAGGCTCTGGCTGGTAGATGGAAATCATGTAGGTTCTCGATGTAGCTGATGTGTGAATCATAAATTTAAGAGTATTATCACTAACCTTTATTGTTGAGGAAGTGTTTTTGTTATTTAGACCGCATGGCGCCGTTCCAATTTTTTATAATCTTTTTTGAACGAAATTATGATTTATGATAGCATCTAAGGAAACTTTTAGTGTCTCGCAAAAAAAAAAACTTTTAGTGACACATGTTTTTTCTCCCTTGGTATTTTTTATGCATCTTAGGTTAGTCTTAGTGGTGAGTTTTATAGCGTTGTTATCAAGACTGTCACATCAATTTTTGTATTATGATAACAGGTTTTATCGAGATGAAACTCTCTTTATATTTCTTCACAATTAACCTACTAAGTCATCAAATCTGATGATATGTCACAGTATTAAATTCAAATGAAACTCTCACTGAGACTAGCCTTATAAATTTTATTGAATTTTAACTGCCACTCCTATTAGAACAAGGTTTCTCCACTTACCGCTACTGGTTCAATAATAGAATTTCTCCAGCATGTTCACTGTTCAGTCTCCCACTAGACCAGTTTATCTATATTTGCCTAGAGGACCAACGTAAGTACGTAACCTTGAGAGTTGGGAATACAGCATTCTAAATTCTGATGCATTACGATGATCTAGTGCATCTGATGATCATGTTTCACACTTTCAAGAATTTTATGCACTCTGTAGAATTTTATAGTAATGTCGTCCTTGACTACTTGTGTGCAGTATGCACTCTGTAGAATTTGAGGTTGAACCTTGTTTTTCCCCCCAACATATGCAGCACCAAATCCAATATATAAAGAGACTTTTACCTGTATGCTATTATAAAAGTTTGTAATTGTCTACAAGTCATTAAAAAGTTGGAGCGCTCACCTGTGCCACTGCTCGGAACTTATTTGACGTCCACGCCATTCCGTCTCTAATCTGTTTGGATTTCACGGTTTAGGAGACCTGACAAGTGGGTCCGGGCAAGGAAATTGTCTATCTTGCCCATGGTCATATCTGCATATGTGTACTCCGTGTTGACCAAGGTTGACCTTCAACTCATTCTCTCACTCTCCCATCTCGCTCGACTCGACTCCTCTCTATCCCTAACCCTAGCGGCAGCTGTACCGGTGGCGGCGGGTGGAGAAGAAGAGGTGAAGGAAAGAAAAAAATGAAGAGATAGAGGAAGAAGAAGAGACCAGCCCCCCCTTCAATCCCGTTCTGCATCCGCCACTGGCCATCCCTTGATATAGCATCCAAGAACTCGTACCCCTGGGATATCTTGCCAGCCTTGCAAAACGTGCCAACCAAGGTGCCGTACGTGACAGCATCGGGCGCGCACCCCTTCCTTCGCATTTCCACGAACACCCGCATGGCCTCATCAACTCTCCCCCTCGCGCCCAGCCCCTGAATCAGGGTGGTGTACGACACCGCGTTCGGCGGGCAGCCACGCCGCTCCATCTGCCCCGCCAGCTCGAACGCGTCCTCGAACCTCCCGTCCGCGACGAAGCCAGCGAGCAGGGTGTTGAAGGCGACGACGTCAAGGGCGACATCCGCAGCCTTCATGCGAGCGAGCACGTGCTTGGCCTCGTCGAGCTTGCCCTGGCGGCACCATCCGTAGAGCAGGGCCGTGTAGTGGCGGAGCGAAAGCGGGAACCGGGGCTGGAGCTCCTCGACAAGCTGCTCGGCGGTGACGACGTGGCCGGCCTTGGAGAGGGACTCGAGGAGGGAAAGAAAGAGGGCGGGCTGGTCGTGGTCAGGGCGGGCGGAGAGTAGTGAGAGCGCGAACGGCAGGAGGTGCGGTTGCGGGAGGCGGCGCAGGACGGGGCAGAGGAGGGAGGGGCCGAGGAGTTGAGAGGGGAGCGGCGCGAGGAGGGACGGGGACGGCGCGGAGGAGGCGCGGGAAAAGGACTTGGCGAGGAGCGCTAGGGAGGACGGGAGCGGCGAGGGCAGCAACGGGGAGCACCAGTGGAAGAAGTGCAGCGCGAGGGAGGAGGCGGCGCCGCAGCGGCGCAGGACGGCGTCGAGGAGGTGCGGCGAGGAGGCGTCGAGACCCGACGCGGACAGCGCGGCGGCGAGCCTCTGCGGGTCGGAGTGGTGGCGGCGGAGGAGCCGGTACGCGTGCTCCGCGGAGGAGGCTAGGCTAGGATCGTCGGCGGCCGCGGTGGAGAGGCCGCGGCGGAGAGGGGTGGAGAGGAGGCACCGCATGGTTGCGGACTGGCGGGGTGAGGCAGGCTGTGGCCCGTGGGGGACGATATGCAGCGATACTGCTGCTCGCTCAAACTACTTTCGGTATATTTCAGGTTATGCATTAGAAACAGCCAAAATCAGCCGAAAAATATAGGAGCCGAACTCAGCGAAAACTGCTGTATCGACAGTGGACAGACAAAATTTCGTATTCGACCATACTTGATGCTTTATTTGCAAACGAAATGCTATACATTTTTTGATTATAAGGTTGTGTGCGTCTCATTTTCGGCTGCAAATTGCTCGACTTCTAACTATAACCTACTCCGTATGAATTACACTCTATCCCCACTTAAGTTCAACGGTGTTCTAGATCTGATGAACTATGGTGCCGTATTAGATATTTTGGACCAATGATGCACCGTTACAAAATATAAATGAACAGAATACGGCAGACAAATGAACACAATACGGCAGACGCAGGAAGATATCTATGCTATGTACTACTTTTATTTTTCGGATCAGGTTTCAATTTCCACCCAATGAAAAGGAAATCACCAGGTATAGAGCAGTGAATACAACTCCCAGCGTGGCAATAAAAGTGCTCGCCCTTGGTCCTGTCCACTTGTCAAGATTATGGCATTTATGCACGTGAGCACGTCAAACTGGTGGCTAAATAAACAAAAACACATCTATTGAACCTATCCTAGTCTACAGCGCACAGCTCATAAATGGAACTCGTGCTACAGGACCTCAACAGCAACAGCAGATACCATTTCATCAAGCTGCCGGCAACAGCTAATTACATATACAAGGCAAGGTTACAACTGATCCCAGTCTTTCCCGCATGATCCGATCACATTGGAAGTTTGCATCAACTTACACCGTTTTTTCTCTCCAATTTAATTGCTTCGTAAGACTTGACAACCTCCTTGAACTTCTCTTCTGCAGCCTCTGCACCAGTCCAAACATTCGTGGTGTTAGTGAATAATGACTGTCACGAAGCAACTACATTGGAATTGGAAAAAACGCAATGTCCATGGAGAAAAGATGTTTACCTCTATCATCTTGATTTTGATCAGGATGGACTTCCATTGCTTTTGTTCTAAAAGCAGTCTGCAGCAGGTGAAGTCTGAAAGTCAGATAACAAGAGCACAAGACCATAGATCAAGTATGATATACATAACCCTAAATCCTGCCAATTTTTTTGGACCTTCCTACAAACATAACTCACTCTTATGAATCTACCCAGTCTATCTCCCCAACTAACCACAACTCCAATAGTCCCAAAGAATTTCCAGTAGAATGGCTATGGAATGAAATTGTCTAGATAAAATAGAGTGAGTGCATATTTGGGCCATAAACTGTCTCTTGCTTAAGAAGGCGAGAGAAGCGTTCAGCCTCCTTATAAAATACAAAATTCTCAGTCATCATCCTCATAATCAGCTCCATTATAAAACTAAAAAGAAATTAAAACATGGAAGATTTGATTATAGTAAACTCAAAGGAGATAGTGAAAAGCAATAACCATGACAAATATAACCATCCCATGATGTATTTGTGACATATATAACTCTAAACATGAAGCGATGGAAACCCTCACTATCCAAGGTACCAATACCAATCAAATTTAAATGAAAAAAAAAACTTGCAGATAGCTAAGTTGGGAATCTTATAGTTTGATTTTTATTTGTATAATGATCAACATGAGTGTTATCATTAATGTTAGGAGAGAGAGACCAAGTTCTCCAGACATATGAAAATGCAGGGCACAAGGAACAATAGCATGACAGATAAATTGCATTACCTTCACTTCTACATCTGTATATGGTGTCGCTCGTGATCTACAAAGGAAGAAATATGTTTTATCAGGAAAACAACTGTATGAGATTTGGCATTTGGAATGCAGTACATAGATTAAGTTCAACAAAAGGCAGTGGAATCACAGAAAACAGGGATGACAAAATCATTTTGTCCAATAAAACAATATTCAATACCAGTTTACAGTTTCTTCTTTTAAAACAAGAGCAGTAAAATGACAATGAAATTGCAAAATGTACTTCCAAAAAAGTATGGGAAAATCATTGTGCAGCAAGAAAGTGCTTGTCAATACCATACTATACAAAGATAAATAGGGAGTTTGTTGTGCAACAGGGAAATATTGATTTGAGAAAAGCACAAAGCAAATCAATTAGCTCAGCTCATAAATACGGAATTAAAGGCCAAGGACTGAATATTAGTCCAAGACAGTCTACCATGTCACAACTGGATCAAAAGATGAGCAGAAATTCACAGCAAGAGGTTTGAATAAAGACCTGTCAAGACCAAGAACGGCATAGTGATGCGACATAGGATAAACCCTAGGTCCTGCCGGTGTGTACGTCCGTCTATTTTTATGTTCCGAGTGAGAAGTATCGGTCTGCCAATACCAATCATCCCGAGGGATGTAATTGTAGCCACCAGGAGGGCCATTCTCCCTCCAGCTTTCATAACCTCGTCTAAATTTATTCCTCTCTCTGTTGAAAACACTTTGCATATGCCTTATTCTTTGCTGGAAATTTTTAAACAGACAAAAGGTCAGCACAACCACGGACTAAAAGTGATATCTCAATGCAAGTACACTGAAGATATATGTGGTAGAGATACATGTAATCTCAATTTTTCATCTGTGCATTGAAGATAAGTGTACCATACTTGTGTTGATTGTTGAATACAGGGAAAAAAAAGATTATCAATATGTGTAAACTCACAACTCTCTCTTGTTCCTCTTCATATTCCTGCTGCATTCGCTGATAATATCTTTTCTTAGCTTCCTCACTAAAACTTCCACGACTTGAGCTATTACTTGTATACCTCCAAGACGATGTCGTCTGCACTTTATTCAACTTTTGAAGGAAAGAAGCATATAAGTCTATTTTCAAAGAGTTAAAGTAACCAAGTATAAGCAAGCATAGGACAGAAACATATGATCATAAATCAAAAACAGGAAAGTTTAGTCAACTCCATGACTTCGACTAGGCAGCATTAAGTGGAATTGACAGGGGACAAGGCCTGATGCGGAGGGTCACCCTACTGCCCTATTGCAGTGCAACATTAGGCATAGAAGGGTGATATATAGAGGGAAAAACTAGCAATTATCCTGGGAGATCATATTGACCTAGAAACCCTTCTCTACTGGTTTTACCTAAAAATACCACCTAATGTCACAACCACATATCCAAGGCTTGAGAGATTTTGGGACTTAAATTCATTACAATAGATTTGTCCTGTCAGGCTAAAACTTGTCAAGTGAGGATCTATAATGTTGTCCTCCTTGTCTAAGGAGGACACGCTTAAAGAACAGTATGGGTTTGCATTAAGAAAATTAACAAATCAATAACCCATAGCTAATTATATTACCTGAGTGTAGAACCAGTCCACGCTTCTGCGAACTTGAGTAATCTGGAGTTCCACAGGAACACAAATAAAAGGTCAAATACATGAAATCTTCGCAACAACTAGATAGTGCAACAAATAAAAGAATCCAGAGCAAGTACATATCGCAAATATGGTAGAAACGCAAAATTGCCAATAACCTCACATTAGTAGCAAATATTACAAACCAATTTCATGCGCATGATTAGTAAGCTCTACTTGATTATAAGGTTCCCATACTAGCAAAGTTGTTGTTGTAGGCTTGCGAACGATAAAATTGGATCACTTGATACCCAATTGTCCTACGCAGAGCAAACTGCAACTAAGCAGTAGGTCGACGCGCAAGCTAGACTAACCACGGAACCTAGAGAAGCAGGCTAAGGCTGCCAGACATTCACGACGCATCATGTGGGATAGGCATCCTCGAGAAATTCTAACGAACACAAGCGTAACAAGGGGAGGAGAGGGGCACGCACGGCGAAACTGGCGGTGGTGACGCCGATGAGGCCGAAGATGAGGATTCCCCATGCCTTGGACGGCCGCCGCTCCTGCTCCCTCGACGCGCCGGCGCCGGCGCTGTGGCGGTCTGATTTGTCCTCCTGCGGGTGCGGGAGCGGGGCCATCTTCTATGGGGCTCCCCCCAGCAGATTCTTCTTATCTCCCGATTCGAGCTCGACGGCGAGGGGCGCCGGAGACCAAGCTCATGCTTTCCCGATCGAATCCCTTCTCCTTCCAATAATTTTGGCGAGTTGAAAAACTTCATGGTTTTGGGAGGAAATTGTTGGAAACTCTTGAAGATGCTCTTACAATTTAATTGTAGATTTAGACTCCACGTCCTCAGAATGACAAAAGATCATCCACTTTTAGCAGTTACAAGGCTTTAATTTCTCAAGCTTGAGAAAGAGAGAGAGAAATGGATCATATAAGAACCTCTGGGTTTGATATTCTATTGCATGTGAAATTCATAGTTTCAGTAGAATAATAATGCAACCAAAACGTGATCAAATCAGAACGAAGAGGGAGACGGGCGCGGCTCCGCATCGGCACACGGGCGCTTTGAGGCCTCGCGAGTCCCGACTCGACTCTCCCTCCCGTTTCCCCGGCCGTCCCCCCACCAATCCAACTCCAATTCGTCCTTCCCCTCGAGGCCTCGAGGTCGCGGCGCCCAACGCAGCAGCGCCGCGGGGAGGGAGCTGGCTGTAAAGGAGAAGGGATTCGATCGGGAAAGCATGAGCTTGGTCTCCGGCGCCCCTCGCCGTCGAGCTCGAATCGGGAGATAAGAAGAATCTGCTGGGGGGAGCCCCATAGAAGATGGCCCCGCTCCCGCACCCGCAGGAGGACAAATCAGACCGCCACAGCGCCGGCGCCGGCGCGTCGAGGGAGCAGGAGCGGCGGCCGTCCAAGGCATGGGGAATCCTCATCTTCGGCCTCATCGGCGTCACCACCGCCAGTTTCGCCGTGCGTGCCCCTCTCCTCCCCTTGTTACGCTTGTGTTCGTTAGAATTTCTCGAGGATGCCTATCCCACATGATGCGTCGTGAATGTCTGGCAGCCTTAGCCTGCTTCTCTAGGTTCCGTGGTTAGTCTAGCTTGCGCGTCGACCTACTGCTTAGTTGCAGTTTGCTCTGCGTAGGACAATTGGGTATCAAGTGATCCAATTTTATCGTTCGCAAGCCTACAACAACAACTTTGCTAGTATGGGAACCTTATAATCAAGTAGAGCTTACTAATCATGCGCATGAAATTGGTTTGTAATATTTGCTACTAATGTGAGGTTATTGGCAATTTTGCGTTTCTACCATATTTGCGATATGTACTTGCTCTGGATTCTTTTATTTGTTGCACTATCTAGTTGTTGCGAAGATTTCATGTATTTGACCTTTTATTTGTGTTCCTGTGGAACTCCAGATTACTCAAGTTCGCAGAAGCGTGGACTGGTTCTACACTCAGGTAATATAATTAGCTATGGGTTATTGATTTGTTAATTTTCTTAATGCAAACCCATACTGTTCTTTAAGCGTGTCCTCCTTAGACAAGGAGGACAACATTATAGATCCTCACTTGACAAGTTTTAGCCTGACAGGACAAATCTATTGTAATGAATTTAAGTCCCAAAATCTCTCAAGCCTTGGATATGTGGTTGTGACATTAGGTGGTATTTTTAGGTAAAACCAGTAGAGAAGGGTTTCTAGGTCAATATGATCTCCCAGGATAATTGCTAGTTTTTCCCTCTATATATCACCCTTCTATGCCTAATGTTGCACTGCAATAGGGCAGTAGGGTGACCCTCCGCATCAGGCCTTGTCCCCTGTCAATTCCACTTAATGCTGCCTAGTCGAAGTCATGGAGTTGACTAAACTTTCCTGTTTTTGATTTATGATCATATGTTTCTGTCCTATGCTTGCTTATACTTGGTTACTTTAACTCTTTGAAAATAGACTTATATGCTTCTTTCCTTCAAAAGTTGAATAAAGTGCAGACGACATCGTCTTGGAGGTATACAAGTAATAGCTCAAGTCGTGGAAGTTTTAGTGAGGAAGCTAAGAAAAGATATTATCAGCGAATGCAGCAGGAATATGAAGAGGAACAAGAGAGAGTTGTGAGTTTACACATATTGATAATCTTTTTTTTCCCTGTATTCAACAATCAACACAAGTAATGGTACACTTATCTTCAATGCACAGATGAAAAATTGAGATTACATGTATCTCTACCACATATATCTTCAGTGTACTTGCATTGAGATATCACTTTTAGTCCGTGGTTGTGCTGACCTTTTGTCTGTTTAAAAATTTCCAGCAAAGAATAAGGCATATGCAAAGTGTTTTCAACAGAGAGAGGAATAAATTTAGACGAGGTTATGAAAGCTGGAGGGAGAATGGCCCTCCTGGTGGCTACAATTACATCCCTCGGGATGATTGGTATTGGCAGACCGATACTTCTCACTCGGAACATAAAAATAGACGGACGTACACACCGGCAGGACCTAGGGTTTATCCTATGTCGCATCACTATGCCGTTCTTGGTCTTGACAGGTCTTTATTCAAACCTCTTGCTGTGAATTTCTGCTCATCTTTTGATCCAGTTGTGACATGGTAGACTGTCTTGGACTAATATTCAGTCCTTGGCCTTTAATTCCGTATTTATGAGCTGAGCTAATTGATTTGCTTTGTGCTTTTCTCAAATCAATATTTCCCTGTTGCACAACAAACTCCCTATTTATCTTTGTATAGTATGGTATTGACAAGCACTTTCTTGCTGCACAATGATTTTCCCATACTTTTTTGGAAGTACATTTTGCAATTTCATTGTCATTTTACTGCTCTTGTTTTAAAAGAAGAAACTGTAAACTGGTATTGAATATTGTTTTATTGGACAAAATGATTTTGTCATCCCTGTTTTCTGTGATTCCACTGCCTTTTGTTGAACTTAATCTATGTACTGCATTCCAAATGCCAAATCTCATACAGTTGTTTTCCTGATAAAACATATTTCTTCCTTTGTAGATCACGAGCGACACCATATACAGATGTAGAAGTGAAGGTAATGCAATTTATCTGTCATGCTATTGTTCCTTGTGCCCTGCATTTTCATATGTCTGGAGAACTTGGTCTCTCTCTCCTAACATTAATGATAACACTCATGTTGATCATTATACAAATAAAAAATCAAACTATAAGATTCCCAACTTAGCTATCTGCAAGTTTTTTTTTTCATTTAAATTTGATTGGTATTGGTACCTTGGATAGTGAGGGTTTCCATCGCTTCATGTTTAGAGTTATATATGTCACAAATACATCATGGGATGGTTATATTTGTCATGGTTATTGCTTTTCACTATCTCCTTTGAGTTTACTATAATCAAATCTTCCATGTTTTAATTTCTTTTTAGTTTTATAATGGAGCTGATTATGAGGATGATGACTGAGAATTTTGTATTTTATAAGGAGGCTGAACGCTTCTCTCGCCTTCTTAAGCAAGAGACAGTTTATGGCCCAAATATGCACTCACTCTATTTTATCTAGACAATTTCATTCCATAGCCATTCTACTGGAAATTCTTTGGGACTATTGGAGTTGTGGTTAGTTGGGGAGATAGACTGGGTAGATTCATAAGAGTGAGTTATGTTTGTAGGAAGGTCCAAAAAAATTGGCAGGATTTAGGGTTATGTATATCATACTTGATCTATGGTCTTGTGCTCTTGTTATCTGACTTTCAGACTTCACCTGCTGCAGACTGCTTTTAGAACAAAAGCAATGGAAGTCCATCCTGATCAAAATCAAGATGATAGAGGTAAACATCTTTTCTCCATGGACATTGCGTTTTTTCCAATTCCAATGTAGTTGCTTCGTGACAGTCATTATTCACTAACACCACGAATGTTTGGACTGGTGCAGAGGCTGCAGAAGAGAAGTTCAAGGAGGTTGTCAAGTCTTACGAAGCAATTAAATTGGAGAGAAAAAACGGTGTAAGTTGATGCAAACTTCCAATGTGATCGGATCATGCGGGAAAGACTGGGATCAGTTGTAACCTTGCCTTGTATATGTAATTAGCTGTTGCCGGCAGCTTGATGAAATGGTATCTGCTGTTGCTGTTGAGGTCCTGTAGCACGAGTTCCATTTATGAGCTGTGCGCTGTAGACTAGGATAGGTTCAATAGATGTGTTTTTGTTTATTTAGCCACCAGTTTGACGTGCTCACGTGCATAAATGCCATAATCTTGACAAGTGGACAGGACCAAGGGCGAGCACTTTTATTGCCACGCTGGGAGTTGTATTCACTGCTCTATACCTGGTGATTTCCTTTTCATTGGGTGGAAATTGAAACCTGATCCGAAAAATAAAAGTAGTACATAGCATAGATATCTTCCTGCGTCTGCCGTATTGTGTTCATTTGTCTGCCGTATTCTGTTCATTTATATTTTGTAACGGTGCATCATTGGTCCAAAATATCTAATACGGCACCATAGTTCATCAGATCTAGAACACCGTTGAACTTAAGTGGGGATAGAGTGTAATTCATACGGAGTAGGTTATAGTTAGAAGTCGAGCAATTTGCAGCCGAAAATGAGACGCACACAACCTTATAATCAAAAAATGTATAGCATTTCGTTTGCAAATAAAGCATCAAGTATGGTCGAATACGAAATTTTGTCTGTCCACTGTCGATACAGCAGTTTTCGCTGAGTTCGGCTCCTATATTTTTCGGCTGATTTTGGCTGTTTCTAATGCATAACCTGAAATATACCGAAAGTAGTTTGAGCGAGCAACAGTATCGCTGCATATCGTCCCCCACGGGCCACAGCCTGCCTCACCCCGCCAGTCCGCAACCATGCGGTGCCTCCTCTCCACCCCTCTCCGCCGCGGCCTCTCCACCGCGGCCGCCGACGATCCTAGCCTAGCCTCCTCCGCGGAGCACGCGTACCGGCTCCTCCGCCGCCACCACTCCGACCCGCAGAGGCTCGCCGCCGCGCTGTCCGCGTCGGGTCTCGACGCCTCCTCGCCGCACCTCCTCGACGCCGTCCTGCGCCGCTGCGGCGCCGCCTCCTCCCTCGCGCTGCACTTCTTCCACTGGTGCTCCCCGTTGCTGCCCTCGCCGCTCCCGTCCTCCCTAGCGCTCCTCGCCAAGTCCTTTTCCCGCGCCTCCTCCGCGCCGTCCCCGTCCCTCCTCGCGCCGCTCCCCTCTCAACTCCTCGGCCCCTCCCTCCTCTGCCCCGTCCTGCGCCGCCTCCCGCAACCGCACCTCCTGCCGTTCGCGCTCTCACTACTCTCCGCCCGCCCTGACCACGACCAGCCCGCCCTCTTTCTTTCCCTCCTCGAGTCCCTCTCCAAGGCCGGCCACGTCGTCACCGCCGAGCAGCTTGTCGAGGAGCTCCAGCCCCGGTTCCCGCTTTCGCTCCGCCACTACACGGCCCTGCTCTACGGATGGTGCCGCCAGGGCAAGCTCGACGAGGCCAAGCACGTGCTCGCTCGCATGAAGGCTGCGGATGTCGCCCTTGACGTCGTCGCCTTCAACACCCTGCTCGCTGGCTTCGTCGCGGACGGGAGGTTCGAGGACGCGTTCGAGCTGGCGGGGCAGATGGAGCGGCGTGGCTGCCCGCCGAACGCGGTGTCGTACACCACCCTGATTCAGGGGCTGGGCGCGAGGGGGAGAGTTGATGAGGCCATGCGGGTGTTCGTGGAAATGCGAAGGAAGGGGTGCGCGCCCGATGCTGTCACGTACGGCACCTTGGTTGGCACGTTTTGCAAGGCTGGCAAGATATCCCAGGGGTACGAGTTCTTGGATGCTATATCAAGGGATGGCCAGTGGCGGATGCAGAACGGGATTGAAGGGGGGGCTGGTCTCTTCTTCTTCCTCTATCTCTTCATTTTTTTCTTTCCTTCACCTCTTCTTCTCCCTCACTCTCCCCATATTTCCATTGATGCACCAGCTGTAGGGGGGGCTGGAGCTCCATTTTTCTTCTTTCGTCCACCTCTTTTTCTCCCTCACCCTCTCTATATTTCCATTGGCGCACCAGCTGTAGGGGGGGCTGGAGCCCCCCCAGCCCCCCCTGTAGATCCGCCCCTGGGGATGGCCTGCGGGTGGATGCTGCCGTGTACCATGGGTTCTTTGTTGCACACGAGAAGAAGGAGCAGCTTGAGGAGTGCTTGGAGCTGATGGAGAGGATGCGGGAGTGCCGGTGTCCACCAGACCTCAAGATATACAATGTGGTGATTCGGTTGGCCTGCAGGCTTGGGAGACCAAGCAAGCCATGACATTGTGGAATGAGATGGAAAGTGGTGGGCTCAGCCCTGGGGTCGATACATTTGCTATCATGGTGAGTGGCCTTGTTGGGCAGGGTTTGTTGATTGAGGCATGTAGTTATTTTAAAGACATGGTTGGGAGGGGGCTCTTTGTTGCACCGCAATATGGGGTGCTCAAGGACCTCCTCAATGCGTTGGTCAGAGATGAGAAACTTGAGCTTGCGAAGGATAAACCCTAGGTCCTGCCGGTGTGTACGTCCGTCTATTTTTATGTTCCGAGTGAGAAGTATCGGTCTGCCAATACCAATCATCCCGAGGGATGTAATTGTAGCCACCAGGAGGGCCATTCTCCCTCCAGCTTTCATAACCTCGTCTAAATTTATTCCTCTCTCTGTTGAAAACACTTTGCATATGCCTTATTCTTTGCTGGAAATTTTTAAACAGACAAAAGGTCAGCACAACCACGGACTAAAAGTGATATCTCAATGCAAGTACACTGAAGATATATGTGGTAGAGATACATGTAATCTCAATTTTTCATCTGTGCATTGAAGATAAGTGTACCATACTTGTGTTGATTGTTGAATACAGGGAAAAAAAAGATTATCAATATGTGTAAACTCACAACTCTCTCTTGTTCCTCTTCATATTCCTGCTGCATTCGCTGATAATATCTTTTCTTAGCTTCCTCACTAAAACTTCCACGACTTGAGCTATTACTTGTATACCTCCAAGACGATGTCGTCTGCACTTTATTCAACTTTTGAAGGAAAGAAGCATATAAGTCTATTTTCAAAGAGTTAAAGTAACCAAGTATAAGCAAGCATAGGACAGAAACATATGATCATAAATCAAAAACAGGAAAGTTTAGTCAACTCCATGACTTCGACTAGGCAGCATTAAGTGGAATTGACAGGGGACAAGGCCTGATGCGGAGGGTCACCCTACTGCCCTATTGCAGTGCAACATTAGGCATAGAAGGGTGATATATAGAGGGAAAAACTAGCAATTATCCTGGGAGATCATATTGACCTAGAAACCCTTCTCTACTGGTTTTACCTAAAAATACCACCTAATGTCACAACCACATATCCAAGGCTTGAGAGATTTTGGGACTTAAATTCATTACAATAGATTTGTCCTGTCAGGCTAAAACTTGTCAAGTGAGGATCTATAATGTTGTCCTCCTTGTCTAAGGAGGACACGCTTAAAGAACAGTATGGGTTTGCATTAAGAAAATTAACAAATCAATAACCCATAGCTAATTATATTACCTGAGTGTAGAACCAGTCCACGCTTCTGCGAACTTGAGTAATCTGGAGTTCCACAGGAACACAAATAAAAGGTCAAATACATGAAATCTTCGCAACAACTAGATAGTGCAACAAATAAAAGAATCCAGAGCAAGTACATATCGCAAATATGGTAGAAACGCAAAATTGCCAATAACCTCACATTAGTAGCAAATATTACAAACCAATTTCATGCGCATGATTAGTAAGCTCTACTTGATTATAAGGTTCCCATACTAGCAAAGTTGTTGTTGTAGGCTTGCGAACGATAAAATTGGATCACTTGATACCCAATTGTCCTACGCAGAGCAAACTGCAACTAAGCAGTAGGTCGACGCGCAAGCTAGACTAACCACGGAACCTAGAGAAGCAGGCTAAGGCTGCCAGACATTCACGACGCATCATGTGGGATAGGCATCCTCGAGAAATTCTAACGAACACAA
>JAHUYU010001390.1:0-40088 GCA_030439765.1 Tripidium arundinaceum
GTACATGATTTATAGAGACAATTACAACATCTCACGTTGGGTCAGTCCAGCCCCATGTCATACATGTGCCCACACTATTAGTTTGACATCTCTATGTCTATGACTTGTGAAACATAGTCATCAACCAATATATGTGCTGATCTAATATTCATGTGTGTCCTCACACGAACTCCGATCAGGGACAACTTTAGAATAACCATACAAGTAAAAGAGTTTCACAAACAATTCACATAATTGCCAATCGATACAAGTTGTCTTTAATGGATATTCAATGAACACATAATATATCATGGATACAATCGCAATATCATCATCTCTATGATTACCTCTAGGGCATATTACTAACAATCTCCCACTTGCACTAGAGTTAATCTCGAAGATATCTAATACCCATAGCTCTCATGTGCGCCTCATGCTTAGGCTGTGGAAGAGCCTTTGTCAAAGGATCTGCAACATTCAAATCCGTGTGTATCTTGCACATCTTGATCTCATCTCGTCTAATGAACTCTCGAATGAGATGAAATTTTCGCAGTATATGTTTGTTCTTTTGGTGATTCCTTGGCTCCTTAGCCTGCGCAATCGCCCCATTGTTGTCACAATGTAGATTCAATGGGCTGGACGCATTCGGAAACACACCAAGTTCAATGAGGAACCTTCTCATCCAAACACCTTCCTTCGCAGCTCCAGATGCTGCAATGTACTCGGCCTCTGCTGTAGAATCGGTCACCGTCTCCTGCTTGGAACTTTTCCAGCTTACAGCACCACCATTTATTGTGAACACAAAACCTGATTGAGACTGTGAATCATCTGTGTCAGTTTGGAAGCTAGCATCGGTGTAACCATTTACAACGAGCTCCTCCTCACCTCCATAGATTAGGAACACATCTTTAGTCCTTCTCAAGTACTTAAGAATGTTTTTAACAAGTGTCCAGTGACTCTCACCTGGATCAGCTTGGTACCTGCTCGCAACACTTAGAGCATATGAGACATCTGGGCGAGTACATATCATGGCATACATGATGGAACCAACTGTCGAGGCGTATGGAACCTTACTCATGCGCTTCCGCTCATCAGCTGTCGAAGGACACTGTTTATCGCTAAAGCGCATACCATGTGACATAGGCAGGAACCCTTTCTTGGACTGTTCCATGTTGAACCGTTTCAACACCTTGTCAATGTACGTATCTTGGCTTAATCCTATAAGCCTCTTCGATCTATCTCTATAGATCTTGATGCCCAAAATGTATGCTGCTTCTCCTAAATCCTTCATAGAAAAAGTATTATTCAGTGAAGTCTTTACGGATTGCAACATAGGAATGTCATTTCCAATCAATAATATGTCATCCACATACAAGATCAGAAATACAACAGCGCTCCCACTTTCCTTCTTGTAAACACAAGGTTCTTCTTCATTCTGACGGAAGCCAAACCCTTTGACCACTTCATCAAAACGAATGTTCCAACTCCGAGATGCTTGCTTTAACCCATAAATGGATTTCTGAAGCTTGCAAATTTTTCCAGCATTGTTTGGATCAACAAAACCTTCGGGCTATATCATATACACGTCCTCATCCAAATTTCCATTTAGAAAGGCTGTTTTAACATCCATCTGCCATATCTCATAATCGAAATAAGCAGCTATTGCTAGAATGGTCCGGATAGATTTAAGCATCGCTACCGGCAAGAAAGTCTCGTCGTAGTCAATTCCTTGAACTTGCCGAAAACCCTTTGCAACAAGTCGAGCTTTATAGACGTGAACGTTTCCATCCATATCCTTTTTCTTTTTTATAGATCCATTTGCACTCTATGGGTCTAACCCCATCAGGCGGGTCAACCAAGTTCCAAACTTGATTGTTTCCCATGGAATCTATCTCGGATCTCATGGCACTTTGCCATTTCTCAGAATCTGGGTCCATCATTGCTTCCGCATAAGTCGCAGGTTCGTCATCGTCTAACAATAACAAATCCCCACGCAACTCACGGATTCTTGCTGACCTTCATAGTTGCGGCGGTGTTTCTATTGCCACGGGTATCTCAACTTGTTCTGCTACATTAGCATCACTCGTAGAGTCCTTCCCAACTGGCTCATCTTGAACTTCTTCAAGATACACCTTCTGTCCACTTTTCTCTCTTTTGAGAAACTCTTTCTCTAAGAAAACACCGTTCCGAGCAACAAACACTTTGCCCTCTGATCGGTTGTAGAAGTAATACCCTAAAGTTTCCTTCGGGTATCCCACGAAAAAGCATTTGTCCGACTTGGGTGTTAGTTTATCTGACATAAGTCGTTTGACATAAACTTCACAACCCCAAATTTTCAGAAAAGACAAACTGGGACTCTTACCAGTCCACATCTCATATGGTGTCTTAACCACGGACTTAGACGGTACCCTGTTTAATGTGAAAGCAGCTGTTTCTAGAGCGTATCCCCAAAACGATAAAGGTAGGTCCGACTGGCTCATCATTGATCGAACCATGTCCAACAAAGTCCGATTACGTCGCTCGGACACGCCATTTCTCTGAGGCGTTCCAGGTGGCGTAAGCTGTGGAACAATTCCGCAACTCTTTAGATGATTGCTAAACTCGTGGCTCAAATATTCGCCTCCACGATCAGATCGCAAGGCCTTAATTTTCTTGCCACGTTGATTCTCAACTTCATTCTGAAATTCTTTGAACCTTTCAAACGTCTCAGATTTATGTTTCATTAAGTAGACATAGCCATATCTACTAAAATCATCAGTGAAGGTTATGAAGTATTGGAATCCGCCTCTAGCTGTCGTACTCATTGGTCCACATACATCAGTATGTACAAGTTCCAACAAGTCAGACGCCCTCTCAGGAAAACCTGTGAAAGGTGCCTTGGTCATCTTTCCCAGCAAGCAAGCCTCACATGTCTCATATGATTCGAAATCAAACGAAGTTAAAAGCCCATCAGAATGGAGCCTCTTCATGCGATTCTCACTTATATGACCTAAACGACAATGCCACATATAAGTAGGACTTAACTCATTAAGCCGAGGCCTTTTAGCACTAATATTATAGACAGGAGCATCATCAAGATTTAAAACAAATATCCCATTCACAATGGATGCAAAAGCCACAAACATGTCATTCTTAGAGATCACACAACCATTGTCTTTACTCGCAAATGAATAACCATCCTTCATCAAACATGAAGGTGACACAATGTTTCGACTTAAGCTAGGAACAAAATAACAATTATTCAACTCCATAATAAATCCTGACGGGAGGTGAAGTTGCATCGTCCCGACGTTCAACGCAGCAACTCTTGCATTATTGCCCACGCGGAAATCAACTTCTCCTTTCTCCACGCTTCTACTTCTTATCATTCCCTGCATCGTATTGCAAATATGAGCAACCGATCCGGTATCAAATACCCAAGAATTAATATAAGAGTTAGCGAGGAAAATGTCCGTAACATAAACAGCAAGTGTATGAGTAGCGGGAGTACCTTTACTACCGCCATCCTTCTTTAAGGATGCCAAGTACAGCTTGCAGTTCCTCTTCCAGTGACCTTTCCCCTTACAATGAAAGCACTCTTCTTCAGAAGATGGTCCAGCCTTGGGCGCAGATGGGTTTGGCTTAGAGATCTCATCTTTAGCCTTGCCCTTCTTCTTCTTCTTCCAAGAATTACCCTTCTTCTTAAAGTTAGGCTTGTTTTGGACCGCCATCACATGGCTGCTACCAGCACTTTTCTTGATGTCAGCCTCTGCTGTTTTAAGCATGCCACACAATTCATTCAAGCGCTTCTCCGCCCCATGCATATGGTAGTTCGCGACGAAATTTCCATAGCTGGGCGGAAGAGACGCGAGAATAAAATCAGTAGCTAATTCAGGGCCAATTGGGAAGCCAAGCTTCTCCAACCTCTGAGTGTAACCAACCATTTTGATCACATGTGGCCCAACTGCTGCGCCCTCTGCTAGCTTGGTTTCAGCAAAAGCCTTTGAGACATTGAACCTTTCAGTCCTGGCCTGAGTCTGGAACATATCATTGAGCGCCACGATCATATCGTACGCTGCATGGTTATTATCGAACTGCATCTGCAGATCTGGTTCCATACAAGCAAGCATAAGGCAACTAACTTCAAGATCAGCATCACATGCTTTCTTGTAAGCGTTTTTCTCTGCAGCAGTTGCATTTTCAGCAGGCTCTTCTGGTAATGGGGTGTCTAGAATATCTTCCTTTTTCTCAGCCCTGAGAACAATTCTCAGGTTGCGGATCCAATCCGCATAGTTTGTTCCATTCAACTTATCTTTCTCAAGAATTGAACGCAAAGTAAATGGTTGATTGCTAGGCGCCATTTATCTACAACAAAAGTAATGCAAAATACTAAGACAATGTATCCATGACAGAGTAAACAATATTAAACTTTTAATAGAATTTACTCCCACTAAAATCAATATCCCTCTATTGAAACTTAGTGATTCAAGACCCACAACTAACAAGTCTACTAGTGAGCTTTAGCATCACCGCTAGGAGACATGGTAGATCGGTAAGCAACTCTTTGCTAATCATATCACATATGACTCCTGTTGTTGGGTAGCATCTCTATGCTGTGGTGCCCAACTCCTTATGCTCCAAGGTCCCTAACCGTTAGGATGACCTTGTTCAAGTAACCAACCCTTCTGCAGTAAGTATCCGATACGAACCTGCCTAGTCAAGGAAAACCAGTGGCACCCTAATTTCATAGACCCACCACCGATTGTACAAGACACATGACAGTGCAAGGTTTGGGGAAGCATTTTAACTTAAACATTGCCGAGGGATCATTCTACTTCACAATCGCATGTAGACAAAAACATTATCGCACGTGAAAGTAGAACATAGTAAGAACGGCATTAACACAGACATGACTTGGTATAGCCCATTGTTCCTTTGGGGATCTCCATCTCCATCGAACTATTCATGATGATCTCCATCTCCATGATCCATGTATGCCATCCTCTAGTGATGAGTCCACCAAGACTAGCTATCACTAACGCAAGGTAGTGAAGTAATATTACATAGTCACGGATAGGATCATCACAATTTGGCACGCAGGCCATTACATCAAATTGACAATATCTATGTGGCTCCAGCCATATTGTCATACTCACGACATGCAAGCCATGAAATAATTACATACATGCATCACATACACATAAGGGCTATACCAGTCACAAAATCCTGCAAAACAGAGTTAACCGATTCCGACGTCTAATCTTAAAACGCCGAAAACACCATCTTCCTGGCCGTTTTTCGCAAATCTAATTTCGCCGAACCCGACAAAGTCGGGGAGAATCGGATGTAAAATTTTCTGTAGATCAATTTTCATATAAAATCCGTCTCAATCCGAGTTCGTATGCAAAAGTTATGGCCGTTTTACCGAACAGCGAGCGCAGCGCTTGAGATCGTCACAGGATGTCGTGTTAACGTGGGACCCTGGGTACGCAGCATGCAACCACAAATTTCTTTGGGACGCCGAGTCACGAATCGTGGGCTACCGCACTGCGCGACGTTGAGGGACGCCGCCACCGAGTCGTCGTAGGTCGTAGATATTGTTGATGAAGGACGCCGCTGCGAGATCTCGAATTATCGTAGATGATGTTGACAAAGGAAATCCCCTTCCGAAACACGTTAGAAATAGATCTTTACGCAAAAGGCCCCTACCTGACGCGCCAACTATCGGATGAATTAGCTCCGGCAATACCTAGCAGCTATTCATGTAAGATGAATCAGATGGTGTAGCACACAAGACATAGGGTTTATACTGGTTCGGGCTCGTGGAGTCCCTACGTCCAGTTTGAATGTGGATCTCCGTATTCGTATGCTCGGATACAGGGGCTGCTGCTCCTAACTATGTGCGATAATGTTTTTGTCTACATGCGATTGTGAAGTAGAATGATCCCTCGGCAATGTTTAAGTTAAAATGCTTCCCCAAACCTTGCACTGTCATGTGTCTTGTACAATCGGTGGTGGGTCTATGAAATTAGGGTGCCACTGGTTTTCCTTGACTAGGCAGGTTCGTATCGGATACTTACTGCAGAAGGGTTGGTTACTTGAACAAGGTCATCCTAACGGTTAGGGACCTTGGAGCATAAGGAGTTGGGCACCACAGCATAGAGATGCTACCCAACAACAGGAGTCATATGTGATATGATTAGCAAAGAGTTGCTTACCGATCTACCATGTCTCCTAGCGGTGATGCTAAAGCTCACTAGTAGACTTGTTAGTTGTGGGTCTTGAATCACTAAGTTTCAATAGAGGGATATTGATTTTAGTGGGAGTAAATTCTATTAAAAGTTTAATATTGTTTACTCTGTCATGGATACATTGTCTTAGTATTTTGCATTACTTTTGTTGTAGATAAATGGCGCCTAGCAATCAACCATTTACTTTGCGTTCAATTCTTGAGAAAGATAAGTTGAATGGAACAAACTATGCGGATTGGATCCGCAACCTGAGAATTGTTCTCAGGGCTGAGAAAAAGGAAGATATTCTAGACACCCCATTACCAGAAGAGCCTGCTGAAAATGCAACTGCTGCAGAGAAAAACGCTTACAAGAAAGCATGTGATGCTGATCTTGAAGTTAGTTGCCTTATGCTTGCTTGTATGGAACCAGATCTGCAGATGCAGTTCGATAATAACCATGCAGCGTACGATATGATCGTGGCGCTCAATGATATGTTCCAGACTCAGGCCAGGACTGAAAGGTTCAATGTCTCAAAGGCTTTTGCTGAAACCAAGCTAGCAGAGGGCGCAGCAGTTGGGCCACATGTGATCAAAATGGTTGGTTACACTCAGAGGTTGGAGAAGCTTGGCTTCCCAATTGGCCCTGAATTAGCTACTGATTTTATTCTCGCGTCTCTTCCGCCCAGCTATGGAAATTTCGTCGCGAACTACCATATGCATGGGGCGGAGAAGCGCTTGAATGAATTGTGTGGCATGCTTAAAACAGCAGAGGCTGACATCAAGAAAAGTGCTGGTAGCAGCCATGTGATGGCGGTCCAAAACAAGCCTAACTTTAAGAAGAAGGGTAATTCTTGGAAGAAGAAGAAGAAGGGCAAGGCTAAAGATGAGATCTCTAAGCCAAACCCATCTGCGCCCAAGGCTGGACCATCTTCTGAAGAAGAGTGCTTTCATTGTAAGGGGAAAGGTCACTGGAAGAGGAACTGCAAGCTGTACTTGGCATCCTTAAAGAAGGATGGCGGTAGTAAAGGTACTCCCGCTACTCATACACTTGCTGTTTATGTTACGGACATTTTCCTCGCTAACTCTTATATTAATTCTTGGGTATTTGATACCGGATCGGTTGCTCATATTTGCAATACGATGCAGGGAATGATAAGAAGTAGAAGCGTGGAGAAAGGAGAAGTTGATTTCCGCGTGGGCAATAATGCAAGAGTTGCTGCGTTGAACGTCGGGACGATGCAACTTCACCTCCCGTCAGGATTTATTATGGAGTTGAATAATTGTTATTTTGTTCCTAGCTTAAGTCGAAACATTGTGTCACCTTCATGTTTGATGAAGGATGGTTATTCATTTGCGAGTAAAGACAATGGTTGTGTGATCTCTAAGAATGACATGTTTGTGGCTTTTGCATCCATTGTGAATGGGATATTTGTTTTAAATCTTGATGATGCTCCTGTCTATAATATTAGTGCTAAAAGGCCTCGGCTTAATGAGTTAAGTCCTACTTATATGTGGCATTGTCGTTTAGGTCATATAAGTGAGAATCGCATGAAGAGGCTCCATTCTGATGGGCTTTTAACTTCGTTTGATTTCGAATCATATGAGACATGTGAGGCTTGCTTGCTGGGAAAGATGACCAAGGCACCTTTCACAGGTTTTCCTGAGAGGGCGTCTGACTTGTTGGAACTTGTACATACTGATGTATGTGGACCAATGAGTACGACAGCTAGAGGCGGATTCCAATACTTCATAACCTTCACTGATGATTTTAGTAGATATGGCTATGTCTACTTAATGAAACATAAATCTGAGACGTTTGAAAGGTTCAAAGAATTTCAGAATGAAGTTGAGAATCAACGTGGCAAGAAAATTAAGGCCTTGCGATCTGATCGTGGAGGCGAATATTTGAGCCACGAGTTTAGCAATCATCTAAAGAGTTGCGGAATTGTTCCACAGCTTACGCCACCTGGAACGCCTCAGAGAAATGGCGTGTCCGAGCGACGTAATCGGACTTTGTTGGACATGGTTCGATCAATGATGAGCCAGTCGGACCTACCTTTATCGTTTTGGGGATACGCTCTAGAAACAGCTGCTTTCACATTAAACAGGGTACCGTCTAAGTCCGTGGTTAAGACACCATATGAGATGTGGACTGGTAAGAGTCCCAGTTTGTCTTTTCTGAAAATTTGGGGTTGTGAAGTTTATGTCAAACGACTTATGTCAGATAAACTAACACCCAAGTCGGACAAATGCTTTTTCGTGGGATACCCGAAGGAAACTTTAGGGTATTACTTCTACAACCGATCAGAGGGCAAAGTGTTTGTTGCTCGGAACGGTGTTTTCTTAGAGAAAGAGTTTCTCAAAAGAGAGAAAAGTGGACAGAAGGTGTATCTTGAAGAAGTTCAAGATGAGCCAGTTGGGAAGGACTCTACGAGTGATGCTAATGTAGCAGAACAAGTTGAGATACCCGTGGCAATAGAAACACCGCCGCAACTATGAAGGTCAGCAAGAATCCGTGAGTTGCGTGGGGATTTGTTATTGTTAGACGATGACGAACCTGCGACTTATGCGGAAGCAATGATGGACCCAGATTCTGAGAAATGGCAAAGTGCCATGAGATCCGAGATAGATTCCATGGGAAACAATCAAGTTTGGAACTTGGTTGACCCGCCTGATGGGGTTAGACCCATAGAGTGCAAATGGATCTATAAAAAGAAAAAGGATATGGATGGAAACGTTCACGTCTATAAAGCTCGACTTGTTGCAAAGGGTTTTCGGCAAGTTCAAGGAATTGACTACGACGAGACTTTCTTGCCGGTAGCGATGCTTAAATCTATCCGGACCATTCTAGCAATAGCTGCTTATTTCGATTATGAGATATGGCAGATGGATGTTAAAACAGCCTTTCTAAATGGAAATTTGGATGAGGACGTGTATATGATATAGCCCGAAGGTTTTGTTGATCCAAACAATGCTGGAAAAATTTGCAAGCTTCAGAAATCCATTTATGGGTTAAAGCAAGCATCTCGGAGTTGGAACATTCGTTTTGATGAAGTGGTCAAAGGGTTTGGCTTCCGTCAGAATGAAGAAGAACCTTGTGTTTACAAGAAGGAAAGTGGGAGCGCTGTTGTATTTCTGATCTTGTATGTGGATGACATATTATTGATTGGAAATGACATTCCTATGTTGCAATCCGTAAAGACTTCACTGAATAATACTTTTTCTATGAAGGATTTAGGAGAAGCAGCATACATTTTGGGCATCAAGATCTATAGAGATAGATCGAAGAGGCTTATAGGATTAAGCCAAGATACGTACATTGACAAGGTGTTGAAACGGTTCAACATGGAACAGTCCAAGAAAGGGTTCCTGCCTATGTCACATGGTATGCGCTTTAGCGATAAACAGTGTCCTTCGACAGCTGATGAGCGGAAGCGCATGAGTAAGGTTCCATACGCCTCGACAGTTGGTTCCATCATGTATGCCATGATATGTACTCGCCCAGATGTCTCATATGCTCTAAGTGTTGCGAGCAGGTACCAAGCTGATCCAGGTGAGAGTCACTGGACACTTGTTAAAAACATTCTTAAGTACTTGAGAAGGACTAAAGATGTGTTCCTAATCTATGGAGGTGAGGAGGAGCTCGTTGTAAATGGTTACACCGATGCTAGCTTCCAAACTGACACAGATGATTCACAGTCTCAATCAGGTTTTGTGTTCACAATAAATGGTGGTGCTGTAAGCTGGAAAAGTTCCAAGCAGGAGACGGTGACCGATTCTACAGCAGAGGCCGAGTACATTGCAGCATCTGGAGCTGCGAAGGAAGGTGTTTGGATGAGAAGGTTCCTCATTGAACTTGGTGTGTTTCCGAATGCGTCCAGCCCATTGAATCTACATTGTGACAACAATGGGGCGATTGCGCAGGCTAAGGAGCCAAGGAATCACCAAAAGAACAAACATATACTGCGAAAATTTCATCTCATTCGAGAGTTCATTAGACGAGATGAGATCAAGATGTGCAAGATACACACGGATTTGAATGTTGCAGATCCTTTGACAAAGGCTCTTCCACAGCCTAAGCATGAGGCGCACATGAGAGCTATGGGTATTAGATATCTTCGAGATTAACTCTAGTGCAAGTGGGAGATTGTTAGTAATATGCCCTAGAGGTAATCATAGAGATGATGATATTGCGATTGTATCCATGATATATTATGTGTTCATTGAATATCCATTAAAGACAACTTGTATCGATTGGCAATTATGTGAATTGTTTGTGAAACTCTTTTACTTGTATGGTTATTCTAAAGTTGTCCCTGATCGGAGTTCGTGTGAGGACACACATGAATATTAGATCAGCACATATATTGGTTGATGACTATGTTTCACAAGTCATAGACATAGAGATGTCAAACTAATAGTGTGGGCACATGTATGACATGGGGCTGGACTGACCCAACGTGAGATGTTGTAATTGTCTCTATACATATCATGTACGTTATGTCCTTAGACCTGAAATTGTCGTATGTATTCAAGATGTGAAATGACCTACTCAGGGACTATCAAACGCTACTCCGTAACTGGGTAGTTATAAAGGTGGTTTTCGTGTTTGTCGGGAAACATGCTGTGAGACATAGTCGATCAAGATGGAATTTGCCCCTCTCCACGTGAGAGAGATATCACTGGACCACTCGAATGATTGGATCAAGAAAAGCATGGCCGTGCTTAGGTTAAGTGTTAACCTATGAGCTGGACCAAATATCGTGAGGCAAAGGGAATAACATGTATGTGGTTTTGTGGTGGTTCGTCTGATATGATCTTTGCGTATGCATAGGAGTTGACACGCCTTGCTAGAGGCCGCTGTAAACTATTGGCCGAGTAGGAGTACTCGGGCCATGTCTATGTGTACGTGAACCCATAGGGTCGCACGCTTAAGGGGTTGGAAGCCTAATTTGGGTTGGACCCAAATTAGACAAGGCTTAGGGTTACTAATGGGCCTCCAACTCGGGAGTTCATTAGGACGCCTATATAAGCAAGGGGTGGGCGACGAGGATAGGCAACCCACGCCTTTTGGCAGCCGCCGCCGCCCATCCCACGCCCGCGCCTACTGCTCCTCACGGACCTAGCAGTCCGGAGGCGCAATGCTTCCTCCCTGTACGTGTGGATACCTCGGAGGTGCTGCATCTGGAGCACAAGGACGAACCGCACGAAGGGGACGGGCGGACGGACGACCTCGCAACTGCACGGCACTGCTACGACGCGAACGACTACATCGAGTCGCTTCCGCTGCATCTGCGCGTCTAGTGGTAATCCCGTGATCTATAACTAGCAGTAGTTCCTGGTTTATGAGGTCAAAAATTTTGTTTTCCGGCTAGCGTAGCATCCTCATAACCCTATATGATTAACCTTTCATGTTTTCTCTTTTACAGATCAAGTAGTTGATGATGCTTCAGGCCAGGAATATAGTGATTCAGGTCTTCAGGACCCTGTGCAGGACAGATACACTGATGCTGATGTAGAGGATTTAAGTGGCAGCAGTGAAGATGCAGTGCCCTGAAATTACAACTCCACAAGGTTCTACAAATGAAGATGCGCTGCTTCCATACGAAATTGTCTCTACCACTCTTGGAGATTATAACAACGGTTAGCTACCAGTTATCGATTTGCTATTCTTCCAGCTTATAATGCCAATTTGTTATACTGTGCATTCATGTGATTGATTTGGCAATGATGATATTATCTACAGCTTATAGCGCCGATTCTACTTCTGATGATCATGACAAATAGAAACTAATTCATATGTGACCCATGATTTGTCACATGTTTCTCCCCATCCATACCCCCTCTTCAGTGATACTTTTTTTCAGACCTTGCATCCATTTGGCCACTGATGAAATCGCCCATCTCTACTTACTTCATTAATGGAATCCTATAACGCTGCTCCCATATTCCTTAGTAGTGTTAAAAGTTTTGTAGATTTATAAGAGCAGATGAGCAAACAAATGAAAAGAAGATATCTTTTTCTGATTTATGAAGACAGATATACAATGAAATATGATTTCCTTTATTTTATCCTGGCATCTTAGTGTCTTATAGGTTGTAGGTTTTGAATTGCCTTTATTTTCTCTCTAGATTTTCCCTGCTTTCCTTGCTTTCTTTCGTTCACTTCAGAAATATGATTTTTCTTTCTTCTTTTACTATGCAGGCTGCACACTGGGAAAATCCTATAGGTTTTGCATTTGTCAGCCTACTGGAAATCATAGCTCATTCTTAGTATCCATGATCACTGGGAAAATCGAGCAGGTGAAAACCTGTATGGCAGACCCATGCATTTCGATTATGAGATGGGGTTCATGCCTCTGTTGCAGGTGGTGATATTTGTGCATGTCACATATTTGTTTGACACTTTCCCTTAAATATAGGAGCTGATGCTTTGAAAAATACAGCTTGATAGGCTGCATGCTTGGCAGTTGCCACCTAAATGTTACCTTCTATTCCTGTTGTGTTTAGTTCAGCTTCCTTTTGTCAGTTAACAGCCCTGCATACTTTATTTTGCATTTCAGAGTCCTGCTCATGCAGCGGTTCCTTTTTTCCTTCCCAAGATGTCTGATACATAGAGCATGAGCAGAATTGAATATATTTTATATATATCTGAATGCATCAATTTATTTGCCTTCACAATATATGCGATATATATCTAAGTTAGTTGACTCTTATATGGATGTGTGGAAAAAAGAATCTACAGAGATATTTCTGATATGTATGTCCATTCTTTGTTAACCGGACAAAATTTTGCATCAAAATGTTCTTGTCTCTACATTCATTGGCAGGCGCTCAGGTACTTCCTGGTGCCATGTTAAATTGCTGATTACTGAGTCTAGCAGGTACATCGTTCTCACTGATAGTTGGGATGTTTCAGGCAGTGACAGCCATTTAATTTCTGTGAAACTTATGAAATCAGGATTAATGATTCTTGATTAAAAAATTGTCTTGCTGCAACTATGGTATTTCTTATTTCTTCAGTGTCCTTTACATTAGTAATCTGCTGTTCTTCGGAGTGTCCTCTCTCATTTGTATTGAACAAGCAACAAAACGATACACAGCGATCTTATTCATGCTTCGTTGTGGATGCATATGTACAGTAGATAGTTTGTAGACAGTCAGATAGACGGTGACGCATAATTGATGCTGTCTGTATCGAAATATTTTGCAGGCTAACAGTTTATGGAGCGCTTCATGCCTTGGAGGTAATTGAAAGTGAAACTTATTCGTAAGCTGGGGTTGGCCGCTAGGTAGCGTATCCACGTCAGTGGAAAAAAGTCCCTACCGTTCGATGCTTGATTCACCGGTTCATCTGTTGTTCTAAGCATTTGCCACTTCATGTGATGCGTTCCTCATGGTTATGATCTGATGCTCTCGGCACTTGCCATTTGCCATTTTGTTCCTTCTTGAGCCTGTGATGAAAAATTCTGTATCCGTTTGCTCAAGGATTATGATCTGATGTTCATTCGCTTGTGAGGTACTGGGCATGAACTGTTACTTATTTATGCAATTTCTGAGAGTAACCCATTTGTCAACATGCCTTGAAGCTCCAAGTTCATGAACAAATGATGATTGGCAAATTACTGAGGCCTCTAAGAATCCTGCCTCATTGAAAAAAATACTCCTAATTTACTGCAGCCTAATTTTAACGAACTCCATTGTCCAATGATTCTGTAGCCCATGGAGCAAAACTGTTTGAGCAAATTGACATGAAGGCAGGATTCTTAGAGGCCTCAGTAATTTGCCAATCATCATTTGTTCATGAACTTGGAGCTTCAAGGCATGTTGACAAATGGGTTACTCTCAGAAATTGCATAAAATAAGTAACAGTTCATGCCCAGTACCTCACAAGCGAATGAACATCAGATCATATCCTTGAGCAACGGATACAGAATTTTTCATCACAGGCTCAAGAAGGAACAAAATGGCAAATGGCAAGTGCCGAGAGCATCAGATCATAACCAATGAGGAACGCATCACATGAAGTGGCAAATGCTTAGAACAACAGATGAACCGTGAATCAAGCATCGAACGGTAGGGACTTTTTTCCACTGACGTGGATACGCTACCTAGCGGCCAACCCCAGCTTACGAATAAGTTTCACTTTCAATTACCTCCAAGGCATGAAGCGCTCCATAAACTGTTAGCCTGCAAAATATTTCGATACAGACAGCATCAATTATGCGTCACCGTCTATCTGACTGTCTACAAACTATCTACTGTACATATGCATCCACAACGAAGCATGAATAAGATCGCTGTGTATCGTTTTGTTGCTTGTTCAATACAAATGAGAGAGGACACTCCGAAGAACAGCAGATTACTATGTAAAGGACACTGAAGAAATAAGAAATACCATAGTTGCAGCAAGACAATTTTTTAATCAAGAATCATTAATCCTGATTTCATAAGTTTCACAGAAATTAAATGACTGTCACTGCCTGAAACATCCCAACTATCAGTGAGAACGATGTACCTGCTAGACTCAGTAATCAGCAATTTAACATGGCACCAGGAAGTACCTGAGCGCCTGCCAATGAATGTAGAGACAAGAACATTTTGATGCAAAATTTTGTCCGGTTAACAAAGAATGGACATACATATCAGAAATATCTCTGTAGATTCTTTTTTCCACACATCCATATAAGAGTCAACTAACTTAGATATATATCGCATATATTGTGAAGCAAATAAATTGATGCATTCAGATATATATAAAATATATTCAATTCTGCTCATGCTCTATGTATCAGACATCTTGGGAAGGAAAAAAGGAACCGCTGCATGAGCAGGACTCTGAAATGCAAAATAAAGTATGCAGGGCTGTTAACTGACAAAAGGAAGCTGAACTAAACACAACAGGAATAGAAGGTAACATTTAGGTGGCAACTGCCAAGCATGCAGCCTATCAAGCTGTATTTTTCAAAGCATCAGCTCCTATATTTAAGGGAAAGTGTCAAACAAATATGTGACATGCACAAATATCACCACCTGCAACAGAGGCATGAACCCCATCTCATAATCGAAGTGCATGGGTCTGCCATACAGGTTTTCACCTGCTCGATTTCCCAGTGATCATGGATACTAAGAATGAGCTATGATTTCCAGTAGGCTGACAAATGCAAAACCTATAGGATTTTCCCAGTGTGCAGCCTGCATAGTAAAAGAAGAAAGAAAAATCATATTTCTGAAGTGAACGAAAGAAAGCAAGGAAAGCAGGGAAAATCTAGAGAGAAAATAAAGGCAATTCAAAACCTACAACCTATAAGACACTAAGATGCCAGGATAAAATAAAGGAAATCATATTTCATTGTATATCTGTCTTCATAAATCAGAAAAAGATATCTTCTTTTCATTTGTTTGCTCATCTGCTCTTATAAATCTACAAAACTTTTAACACTACTAAGGAATATGGGAGCAGCGTTATAGGATTCCATTAATGAAGTAAGTAGAGATGGGCGATTTCATCAGTGGCCAAATGGATGCAAGGTCTGAAAAAAAAGTATCACTGAAGAGGGGGTATGGATGGGGAGAAACATGTGACAAATCATGGGTCACATATGAATTAGTTTCTATTTGTCATGATCATCAGAAGTAGAATCGGCGCTATAAGCTGTAGATAATATCATCATTGCCAAATCAATCACATGAATGCACAGTATAACAAATTGGCATTATAAGCTGGAAGAATAGCAAATCGATAACTGGTAGCTAACCGTTGTTATAATCTCCAAGAGTGGTAGAGACAATTTCGTATGGAAGCAGCGCATCTTCATTTGTAGAACCTTGTGGAGTTGTAATTTCAGGGCACTGCATCTTCACTGCTGCCACTTAAATCCTCTACATCAGCATCAGTGTATCTGTCCTGCACAGGGTCCTGAAGACCTGAATCACTATATTCCTGGCCTGAAGCATCATCACTACTTGATCTGTAAAAGAGAAAACATGAAAGGTTAATCATATAGGGTTATGAGGATGCTACGCTAGCCGGAAAACAAAATTTTTGACCTCATAAACCAGGAACTACTGCTAGTTATAGATCACGGGATTACCACTAGACGCGCAGATGCAGCGGAAGCGACTCGATGTAGTCGTTCGCGTCGTAGCAGTGCCGTGCAGTTGCGAGGTCGTCCGTCCGCCCGTCCCCTTCGTGCGGTTCGTCCTTGTGCTCCAGATGCAGCACCTCCGAGGTATCCACACGTACAGGGAGGAAGCATTGCGCCTCCGGACTGCTAGGTCCGTGAGGAGCAGGTAGGCGCGGGCGTGGGATGGGCGGCGGCGGCTGCCAAAAGGCGTGGGTTGCCTATCCTCGTCGCCCACCCTTGCTTATATAGGCGTCCTAATGAACTCCCGAGTTGGAGGCCCATTAGTAACCCTAAGCCTTGTCTAATTTGGGTCCAACCCAAATTAGGCTTCCAACCCCTTAAGCGTGCGACCCTATGGGTTCACGTACACATAGACATGGCCCGAGTACTCCTACTCGGCCAATAGTTTACAGCGGCCTCTAGCAAGGCGTGTCAACTCCTATGCATACGCAAAGATCATATCAGACGAACCCACCACAAACCACATACATGTTATTCCCTTTGCCTCACGATATTTGGTCCAGCTCATAGGTTAACACTTAACCTAAGCACGGCCATGCTTTTCTTGATCCAATCATTCGAGTGGTCCAGTGATATCTCTCTCACGTGGAGAGGGGCAAATTCCATCTTGATCGACTATGTCTCACAGCATGTTTCCCGACAAACACGAAAACCACCTTTATAACTACCCAGTTACGGAGTAGCGTTTGATAGTCCCTGAGTAGGTCATTTCACATCTTGAATACATACGACAATTTCAGGTCTAAGGACATAACGTACATGATATGTATAGAGACAATTACAACATCTCACGTTGGTCAGTCCAGCCCCATGTCATACATGTGCCCACACTATTAGTTTGACATCTCTATGTCTATGACTTGTGAAACATAGTCATCAACCAATATATGTGCTGATCTAATATTCATGTGTGTCCTCACATGAACTTCGATCAGGGACAACTTTAGAATAACCATACAAGTAAAGAGTTTCACAAACAATTCACATAATTGCCAATCGATACAAGTTGTCTTTAATGGATATTCAATGAACACATAATATTCATGGATACAATCGCAATATCATCATCTCTATGATTACCTCTAGGGCATATTCCTAACAATCTCCCACTTGCACTAGAGTTAATCTCGAAGATATCTAATACCCATAGCTCTCATGTGCGCCTCATGCTTAGGTTGTGGAAGAGCCTTTGTCAAAGGATCTGCAACATTCAAATCCGTGTGTATCTTGCACATCTTGATCTCATCTCGTCTAACGAACTCTCGAATGAGATGAAATTCCGCAGTACATGTTTGTTCTTTTGGTGATTCCTTGGCTCCTTAGCCTGCGCAATCGCCCCATTGTTGTCACAATGTAGATTCAATGGGCTGGACGCATTCGGAAACACACCAAGTTCAATGAGGGAACCTCCTCATCCAAACACCTTCCTTCGCAGCTCCAGATGCTGCAATGTACTCGGCCTCTGCTGTAGAATCGGTCACCGTCTCCTGCTTGGAACTTTTCCAGCTTACAGCACCACCATTTATTGTGAACACAAAACTTGATTGAGACTGTGAATCATCTGTGTCAGTTTGGAAGCTAGCATCGTGTAACCATTTACAACGAGCTCCTCCTCACCTCCATAGATTAGGAACACATCTTTAGTCCTTCTCAAGTACTTAAGAATGTTTTTAACAAGTGTCCAGTGACTCTCACCTGGATCAGCTTGGTACCTGCTCGCAACACTTAGAGCATATGAGACATCTGGGCGAGTACATATCATGGCATACATGATGGAACCAACTGCCGAGGCGTATGGAACCTTACTCATGCGCTTTCGCTCATCAGCTGTCGAAGGACACTGTTTATCGCTAAAGCGCATACCATGTGACATAGGCAAGAACCCTTTCTTGGACTGTTCCATGTTGAACCATTTCAACACCTTGTCAATGTACGTATCTTGGCTTAATCCTATAAGCCTCTTCGATCTATCTCTATAGATCTTGATGCCCAAAATGTAGGCTGCTTCTCCTAAATCCTTCATAGAAAAAGTATTATTCAGTGAAGTCTTTACGGATTGCAACATAGGAATGTCATTTCCAATCAATAATATGTCATCCACATACAAGATCAGAAATACAACAGCGCTCCCACTTTCCTTCTTGTAAACACAAGTTCTTCTTCATTTTGACGGAAGCCAAACCCTTTGACCACTTCATCAAAACGAATGTTCCAACTCCGAGATGCTTGCTTTAACCCATAAATGGATTTCTGAAGCTTGCAAATTTTTCCAGCATTGTTTGGATCAACAAAACCTTCGGGTTGTATCATATACACGTCCTCATCCTAATTTCCATTTAGAAAGGCTGTTTTAACATCCATCTGCCATATCTCATAATCGAAATAAGCAGCTATTGCTAGAATGATCCGAATAGATTTAAGCATCGCTACCGGCGAGAAAGTCTCGTCGTAGTCAATTCCTTGAACTTGCCGAAAACCCTTTGCAACAAGTCGAGCTTTATAGACGTGAACATTTCCATCCATATCCTTTTTCTTTTTATAGGATCCATTTGCACTCTATGGGTCTAACCCCATCAGGCGGGTCAACCAAGTTCCAAACTTGATTGTTTCCCATGGAATCTATCTCGGATCTCATGGCACTTTGCCATTTCTCGGAATCTGGGTCCATCATTGCTTCCGCATAAGTCGCAGGTTCGTCATCGTCTAACAATAACAAATCCCCACGCAACTCTCGGATTCTTGCTGACCTTCGTGGTTGCGGCGGTGTTTCTATTGCCACGGGTATCTCAACTTGTTCTGCTACATTAGCATCACTCGTAGAGTCCTTCCCAACTGGCTCATCTTGAACTTCTTCAAGATACACCTTCTGTCCACTTTTCTCTCTTTTGAGAAACTCTTTTCTCTAAGAAAACACCATTCCGAGCAACAAACACTTTGCCCTCTGATCGGTTGTAGAAGTAATACCCTAAAGTTTCCTTCGGGTATCCCACGAAAAAGCATTTGTCCAACTTGGGTGTTAGTTTATCTGACATAAGTCGTTTGACATAAACTTCACAACCCCAAATTTTCAGAAAAGACAAACTTGGACTCTTACCAGTCCACATCTCATATGGTGTCTTAACACGGACTTAGACGGTACCCTGTTTAATGTGAAAGCGGGCTGTTTCTAGAGCGTATCCCCAAAACGATAAAGGTAGGTCCGACTGGCTCATCATTGACCGAACCATGTCCAACAAAGTCCGATTACGTCGCTCGGACACGCCGTTTCTCTGAGGCGTTCCAAGTGGCGTAAGCTGTGGAACAATTCCGCAACTCTTTAGATGATTGCTAAACTCATGGCTCAAATATTCGCCTCCACGATCAGATCGCAAGGCCTTAATTTTCTTGCCACGTTGATTCTCAACTTCATTCTGAAATTCTTTGAACTTTTCAAATGTCTCAGATTTATGTTTCATTAAGTAGACATAGCCATATCTACTAAAATCATCAATGAAGGTTATGAAGTATTGGAATCCGCCTCTAGCTGTCGTACTCATTGGTCCACATACATCAGTATGTACAAGTTCCAACAAGTCAGACGCCCTCTCAGGAAAACCTGTGAAAGGTGCCTTGGTCATCTTTCCCAGCAAGCAAGCCTCACATGTCTCGTATGATTCGAAATCAAACGAAGTTAAAAGCCCATCAGAATGGAGCCTCTTCATGCGATTCTCACTTATATGACCTAAACGACAATGCCACATATAAGTAGGACTTAACTCATTAAGCCGAGGCCTTTTAGCACTAATATTACAGACAGGAGCATCATCAAGATTTAAAACAAATATCCCATTCACAATGGATGCAAAAGCCACAAACATGTCATTCTTAGAGATCACACAACCATTGTCTTTACTCGCAAATGAATAACCATCCTTCATCAAACATGAAGGTGACACAATGTTTCGACTTAAACTAGGAACAAAATAACAATTATTCAACTCCATAATAAATCCTGACGGGAGGTGAAGTTGCATCGTCCCGACGTTCAACGCAGCAACTCTTGCATTATTGCCCACGCGGAAATCAACTTCTCCTTTTTCTACGCTTCTACTTCTTATCATTCCCTGCATCGTATTGCAAATATGAGCAACCGATCCGGTATCAAATACCCAAGAATTAATATAAGAGTTAGCGAGGAAAATGTCCGTAACATAAACATCAAGTGTATGAGTAGAGGGAGTACCTTTACTACCGCCATCCTTCTTTAAGGACGCCAAGTACAGCTTGCAGTTCCTCTTCCAGTGACCTTTCCCCTTACAATGAAAGCACTCTTCTTCAGAAGATGGTCCAGCCTTGGGCGCAGATGGGTTTGGCTTAGAGATCTCATCTTTAGCCTTGCCCTTCTTCTTCTTCTTCCAAGAATTGCCCTTCTTCTTAAAGTTAGGCTTGTTTTGGACCGCCATCACATGGCTGCTACCAGCACTTTTCTTGATGTCAGCCTCTGCTGTTTTAAGCATGTCACATAATTCATTCAAGCCCTTCTCCGCCCCATGCATATGGTAGTTCGCGACAAAATTTCCATAGCTGGGCGGAAGAGACGCGAGAATAAAATCAGTAGCTAATTCAGGGCCAATTGGGAAGCCAAGCTTCTCCAACCTCTGAGTGTAACCAACCATTTTGATCACATGTGGCCCAACTGTTGCGCCCTCTGCTAGCTTGGTTTCAGCAAAAGCCTTTGAGACATTGAACCTTTCAGTCCTGGCCTGAGTCTGGAACATATCATTGAGCGCCACGATCATATCGTACGCTGCATGGTTATTATCGAACTGCATCTGCAGATCTGGTTCCATACAAGCAAGCATAAGGCAACTAACTTCAAGATCAGCATCACATGCTTTCTTGTAAGCGTTTTTCTCTGCAGCAGTTGCATTATCAGCAAGCTCTTCTGGTAATGGGGTGTCTAGAATATCTTCCTTTTTCTCAGCCCTGAGAACAATTCTCAGGTTGCGGATCCAATCCGCATAGTTTGTTCCATTCAACTTATCTTTCTCAAGAATTGAACGCAAAGTAAATGGTTGATTGCTAGGCGCCATTTATCTACAACAAAAGTAATGCAAAATACTAAGACAAAGTATCCATGACAGAGTAAACAATATTAAACCTTTAATAGAATCTACTCCCACTAAAATCAATATCCCTCTATTGAAACTTAGTGATTCAAGACCCACAACTAACAAGTCTACTAGTGAGCTTTAGCATCACCGCTAGGAGACATGGTAGATCGGTAAGCAACTCCTTGCTAATCATATCACATATGACTCTTGTTGTTGGGTAGCATCTCTATGCTGTGGTGCCCAACTCCTTATGCTCCAAGGTCCCTAACCGTTAGGATGACCTTGTTCAAGTAACCAACCCTTCTGCAGTAAGTATCCGATACGAACCTGCCTAGTCAAGGAAAACCAGTGGCACCCTAATTTCATAGACCCACCACCGATTGTACAAGACACATGACAGTGTAAGGTTTGGGGGAGCATTTTAACTTAAACATTGCCGAGGGATCATTCTACTTCACAATCGCATGTAGACAAAAACATTATCGCACGTGAAAGTAGAACATAGTAAGAACGGCATTAACACAGACATGACTTGGTATAGCCCATTGTTCCTTTGGGGATCTCCATCTCCATCGAACTGTTCATCATGATGATCTCCATCTCCATGATCCATGTATGCCATCCTCCAGTGATGAGTCCACCAAGACTAGCTATCACTAACGCAAGGCAGTGAAGTAATATTACATAGTCGCGGATAGGATCATCACAGTTTGCCACGCAGGCCATTACATCAAATTGACAATATCTATGTGGCTCCAGCCATATTGTCATACTCACAACATGCAAGCCATGAAATAATTACATACATGCATCACATACACATAAGGGCTATACCAGTCACAAAATCCTGCAAAACAGAGTTATCCGATTCTCCCCCACTTTGTCGGGTTCGTCGAAATTAGATTTGCGAAAAACGGCCAGGAAGATGGTGTTTTCGGCGTTTTAAGATTAGACGTCGGAATCGGTTAACTCTGTTTTGCAGGATTTTGTGACTGGTATAGCCCTTATGTGTATGTGATGCATGTATGTAATTATTTCATGGCTTGCATGTTGTGAGTATGACAATATGGCTGGAGCCACATAGATATTGTCAATTTGATGTAATGGCCTGCGTGGCAAACTGTGATGATCCTATCCGCGACTATGTAATATTACTTCACTGCCTTGCGTTAGTGATAGCTAGTCTTGGTGGACTCATCACTGGAGGATGGCATACATGGATCATGGAGATGGAGATCATCATGATGAACAGTTCGATGGAGATGGAGATCCCCAAAGGAACAATGGGCTATACCAAGTCATGTCTGTGTTAATGCCGTTCTTACTATGTTCTACTTTCACGTGCGATAATGTTTTTGTCTACATGCGATTGTGAAGTAGAATGATCCCTCGGCAATGTTTAAGTTAAAATGCTCCCCCAAACCTTACACTGTCATGTGTCTTGTACAATCGGTGGTGGGTCTATGAAATTAGGGTGCCACTGGTTTTCCTTGACTAGGCAGGTTCGTATCGGATACTTACTGCAGAAGGGTTGGTTACTTGAACAAGGTCATCCTAACGGTTAGGGACCTTGGAGCATAAGGAGTTGGGCACCACAGCATAGAGATGCTACCCAACAACAAGAGTCATATGTGATATGATTAGCAAGGAGTTGCTTACCGATCTACCATGTCTCCTAGCGGTGATGCTAAAGCTCACTAGTAGACTTGTTAGTTGTGGGTCTTGAATCACTAAGTTTCAATAGAGGGATATTGATTTTAGTGGGAGTAGATTCTATTAAAGGTTTAATATTGTTTACTCTGTCATGGATACTTTGTCTTAGTATTTTGCATTACTTTTGTTGTAGATAAATGGCGCCTAGCAATCAACCATTTACTTTGCGTTCAATTCTTGAGAAAGATAAGTTGAATGGAACAAACTATGCGGATTGGATCCGCAACCTGAGAATTGTTCTCAGGGCTGAGAAAAAGGAAGATATTCTAGACACCCCATTACCAGAAGAGCTTGCTGATAATGCAACTGCTGCAGAGAAAAACGCTTACAAGAAAGCATGTGATGCTGATCTTGAAGTTAGTTGCCTTATGCTTGCTTGTATGGAACCAGATCTGCAGATGCAGTTCGATAATAACCATGCAGCGTACGATATGATCGTGGCGCTCAATGATATGTTCCAGACTCAGGCCAGGACTGAAAGGTTCAATGTCTCAAAGGCTTTTGCTGAAACCAAGCTAGCAGAGGGCGCAACAGTTGGGCCACATGTGATCAAAATGGTTGGTTACACTCAGAGGTTGGAGAAGCTTGGCTTCCCAATTGGCCCTGAATTAGCTACTGATTTTATTCTCGCGTCTCTTCCGCCCAGCTATGGAAATTTTGTCGCGAACTACCATATGCATGGGGCGGAGAAGGGCTTGAATGAATTATGTGACATGCTTAAAACAGCAGAGGCTGACATCAAGAAAAGTGCTGGTAGCAGCCATGTGATGGCGGTCCAAAACAAGCCTAACTTTAAGAAGAAGGGCAATTCTTGGAAGAAGAAGAAGAAGGGCAAGGCTAAAGATGAGATCTCTAAGCCAAACCCATCTGCGCCCAAGGCTGGACCATCTTCTGAAGAAGAGTGCTTTCATTGTAAGGGGAAAGGTCACTGGAAGAGGAACTGCAAGCTGTACTTGGCGTCCTTAAAGAAGGATGGCGGTAGTAAAGGTACTCCCTCTACTCATACACTTGATGTTTATGTTACGGACATTTTCCTCGCTAACTCTTATATTAATTCTTGGGTATTTGATACCGGATCGGTTGCTCATATTTGCAATACGATGCAGGGAATGATAAGAAGTAGAAGCGTAGAAAAAGGAGAAGTTGATTTCCGCGTGGGCAATAATGCAAGAGTTGCTGCGTTGAACGTCGGGACGATGCAACTTCACCTCCCGTCAGGATTTATTATGGAGTTGAATAATTGTTATTTTGTTCCTAGTTTAAGTCGAAACATTGTGTCACCTTCATGTTTGATGAAGGATGGTTATTCATTTGCGAGTAAAGACAATGGTTGTGTGATCTCTAAGAATGACATGTTTGTGGCTTTTGCATCCATTGTGAATGGGATATTTGTTTTAAATCTTGATGATGCTCCTGTCTGTAATATTAGTGCTAAAAGGCCTCGGCTTAATGAGTTAAGTCCTACTTATATGTGGCATTGTCGTTTAGGTCATATAAGTGAGAATCGCATGAAGAGGCTCCATTCTGATGGGCTTTTAACTTCGTTTGATTTCGAATCATACGAGACATGTGAGGCTTGCTTGCTGGGAAAGATGACCAAGGCACCTTTCACAGGTTTTCCTGAGAGGGCGTCTGACTTGTTGGAACTTGTACATACTGATGTATGTGGACCAATGAGTACGACAGCTAGAGGCGGATTCCAATACTTCATAACCTTCACTGATGATTTTAGTAGATATGGCTATGTCTACTTAATGAAACATAAATCTGAGACATTTGAAAAGTTCAAAGAATTTCAGAATGAAGTTGAGAATCAACGTGGCAAGAAAATTAAGGCCTTGCGATCTGATCGTGGAGGCGAATATTTGAGCCACGAGTTTAGCAATCATCTAAAGAGTTGCGGAATTGTTCCACAGCTTACGCCACCTGGAACGCCTTAGAGAAACGGCGTGTCTGAGCGACGTAATCGGACTTTGTTGGACATGGTTTGGTCAATGATGAGCCAGTCGGACCTACCTTTATCGTTTTGGGGATACGCTCTAGAAACAACCGCTTTCACATTAAACAGGGTACCGTCTAAGTCCGTGGTTAAGACACCATATGAGATGTGGACTGGTAAGAGTCCCAGTTTGTCTTTTCTGAAAATTTAGGGTTGTGAAGTTTTTGTCAAACGACTTATGTCAGATAAACTAACACCCAAGTCGGACAAATGCTTTTTCGTGGGATACCCGAAGGAAACTTTAGGGTATTACTTCTACAACCGATCAGAGGACAAAGTGTTTGTTGCTCGGAACGGTGTTTTCTTAGAGAAAGAGTTTCTCAAAAGAGAGAAAAGTGGACAAAAGGTGTATCTTGAAGAAGTTCAAGATGAGCCAGTTGGGAAGGACTCTACGAGTGATGCTAATGTAGCAGAACAAGTTGAGATACCCGTGGCAATAGAAACACCGCCGCAACCACGAAGGTCAGCAAGAATCCGTGAGTTGTGTGGGGATTTGTTATTGTTAGACGATGACGAACCTGCGACTTATGCGGAAGCAATGATGGACCCAGATTCTGAGAAATGGCAAAGTGCCATGAGATCCGAGATAGATTCCATGGGAAACAATCAAGTTTGGAACTTGGTTGACCCACCTGATGGGGTTAGACCCATAGAGTGCAAATGGATCTATAAAAAGAAAAAGGATATGGATGGAAACGTTCACGTCTATAAAGCTCGACTTGTTGCAAAGGGTTTTCAGCAAGTTCAAGGAATTGACTACGACGAGACTTTCTCGCCGGTAGCGATGCTTAAATCTATCCGGATCATTCTAGCAATAGCTGCTTATTTCGATTATGAGATATGGTAGATGGATGTTAAAACAGCCTTTCTAAATGGAAATTTGGATGAGGACGTGTATATGATACAGCCCGAAGGTTTTGTTGATCCAAACAATGCTGGAAAATTTTGCAAGCTTCAGAAATCCATTTATGGGTTAAAGCAAGCATCTCGGAGTTGGAACATTCGTTTTGATGAAGTGGTCAAAGGGTTTGGCTTCCGTCAGAATGAAGAAGAGCCTTGTGTTTACAAGAAGGAAAGTGGGAGCGCTGTTGTATTTCTGATCTTGTATGTGGATGACATATTATTGATTGGAAATGACATTCCTATGTTGCAATCCGTAAAGACTTCACTGAATAATACTTTTTCTATGAAGGATTTAGGAGAAGCAGCATACATTTTGGGCATCAAGATCTATAGAGATAGATCGAAGAGGCTTATAGGACTAAGCCAAGATACGTACATTGACAAGGTGTTGAAACGGTTCAACATGGAACAATCCAAGAAAGGGTTCTTGCCTATGTCACATGGTATGCGCTTTAGCGATAAATAGTGTCCTTCAACAGCTGATGAGCGGAAGCGCATGAGTAAGGTTCCATACGCCTCGGCAGTTGGTTCCATCATGTATGCCATGATATGTACTCGCCCAGATGTCTCATATGCTCTAAGTGTTGCGAGCAGGTACCAAGCTGATCCAGGTGAGAGTCACTGGACACTTGTTAAAAACATTGTTAAGTATTTGAGAAGGACTAAAGATGTGTTCCTAATCTATGGAGGTGAGGAGGAGCTCGTTGTAAATGGTTACACCGATGCTAGCTTCCAAACTGACACGGATGATTCATAGTCTCAATCAGGTTTTGTGTTCACAATAAATGGTGGTGCTGTAAGCTGAAAAAGTTCCAAGCAGGAGACGGTGACCGATTCTACAGTAGAGGCCGAGTACATTGCAGCCTCTGGAGCTGCGAAGGAAGGTGTTTGGATGAGGAGGTTCCTCATTGAACTTGGTGTGTTTCTGAATGCGTCCAGCCCATTGAATCTACATTGTGACAACAATGGGGCAATTGCGCAGGCTAAGGAGCCAAGGAATCACCAAAAGAACAAACATGTACTGCGGAAATTTCATCTCATTCGAGAGTTCATTAGACGAGATGAGATCAAGATGTGCAAGATACACACGGATTTGAATGTTGCAGATCCTTTGACAAAGGCTCTTCCACAGCCTAAGCATGAGGCGCGCATGAGAGCTATGGGTATTAGATATCTTAGAGATTAACTCTAGTGCAAGTGGGAGATTGTTAGGAATATGCCCTAGAGGTAATCATAGAGATGATGATATTACGATTGTATCCATGATATATTATGTGTTCATTGAATATCCATTAAAGACAACTTGTATCGATTGGCAATTATGTGAATTGTTTGTGAAACTCTTTTACTTGTATGTTTATTCTAAAGTTGTCCCTGATCGGAGTTCGTATGAGGACACACATGAATATTAGATCAGCACATATATTGGTTGATGACTATGTTTCACAAGTCATGGACATAGAGATGTCAAACTAATAGTGTGGGCACATGTATGACATGGGGCTGAACTGACCCAACGTGAGATGTTGTAATAGTCTCTATACATATCATGTACGTTATGTCCTTAGACTTGAGATTGTCGTATGTATTCAAGATGTGAAACGACCTACTCAGGGACTATCAAACGCTACTCCATAACTGGGTAGTTATAAAGGTGGTTTTCGTGTTTGTCGGGAAACATGCTGTGAGACATAGTCGATCAAGATGGAATTTGCCCCTCTCCATGTGAGAGAGATATCACTGGACCACTCGAATGATTGGATCAAGAAATGCATGGCCGTGCTTAGGTTAAGTGTTAACCTATGAGCTGGACCAAATATCGTGAGGCAAAGGGAATAACATGTATGTGGTTTTGTGGTGGTTCGTCTGATATGATATTTGTGTATGCATAGGAGTTGACACGCCTTGCTAGAGGCCGCTGTAAACTATTGGCCGAGTAGGAGTACTCGGGCCATGTCTATGTGTGTGTGAACCCATAGGGTCGCACGCTTAAGGGGCTGGAAGCCTAATTCGGGTTGGACCCAAATTAGACAAGGCTTAGGGTTACTAATGGGCCTCCAACTCGGGAGTTCATTAGGACGCCTATATAAGCAAGGGGTGGGAGACGGGGATAGGTAAGCCACGCCTTTTGGCAGCCGCCGCCGCCCATCCCACGCCCGCGCCTGCTGCTCCTCGCAGACCTAGCAGTCCGGAGGCGCAACGCTTCCTCCCTGTACGTGTGGATACCTCGGAGGTGCTGCATCTGGAGCACAAGGACGAACCGCACGAAGGGGACGGGCGGACGGACGACCTCGCAACTGCACGGCACTGCTACGACGCATACGACTACATCGAGTCGCTTCCGCTGCACCTGCGCGTCTAGTGGTAATCCCGTGATCTATAACTAGCAGTAGTTCCTGGTTTATGAGGTCGAAAAATTTTGTTTTTCGGCTAGCGTAGCATCCTCATAACCCTACAACTAGTATTGTGTAGAGGCTTGCTTTGGGTGAAATAGTGCTAGAGCAAGTAGTCTCTATTAGGGCTTCTTATTGTACTAATTAATATTGCTCTAGTGTTTGTGATTTGTAGAGAAAATTTGTAAAGGCTATTCACACCCCTCTAGCCATCTAGGTCCTTTCAACGTCCATGCGCAGCAAGTTGTCCCTCAAATCTTCATCATTCCATCTTCTACCATCCGCAGAGAGTAGCTCACTAACGTGAACTGCCGAAGCACCTGGTTTCTGGTTGATGGGCCTGCCCCCAACAACCACCTGGGATCTAGCGATCAAGCCAAATGTTGTCGTCTCTCTGTCTCCTATAAGGCATATCAGATCATAATTTAGAGCTTTCCGCCCGGTCAGGATGGCTCGCCAAGTATGAGAGGATCTCCTCTTCATTCTGCCCGAGAGAAAATCCCCATTGGGGTAGCATTTCCCTTTAAGAACTCGAGCATATAATGTGTCTGAGGCTGTCATAAGCCTCCAACCTTGTTTCCCAAGCATTGCCATGTGCAGTTTGTTCCGTCATTTCATGGCAATCACATGATAAATGGACTTTGTTGATGTGACTGTTGCAGGAGGGACCCGCTTGTCAGAATCAGTAGAATAGTTTAACCAACAATGATTGTAGCACGTGCAATATTATTATCTTCATTCCATATTATAAGATGTTCTGGCTTTTCTGGATGCATAGTTTATGTTTGTGCACACACCATGTCTAAATACATAGTAAAAGAAATATATCTAGAAAAGTCAAAATGTCTTATCATTTGAAATGGAGGAAGTACCAGATATCGTCGATGTATGCTTACCTTTATACTTACCTCCCGTATACGCCATTATGAAGCTGTATGAAATTACCAATGAGTAGTAGTAGTAGTAGTAGTAGTAGTAGTAGTAGTAGTATATACACATGTAGGCTCTATTTGGCAGTCTCTAGCTTCTCCTGATTCTCTATGGCTAATAGTGATTCTTCGAGATAGGTAATTTATGGCTAAAAGTATTCTTTGTTAGTTTTTAGACGAAACTCAAACATAGAAAGTGATTATATGTGTGGAGTGAATTAGGAGAAACTTTTTTTACTCCTAACCTCCTAGTACTAGTCATTCCATATAATCACTTCATATAATCAGCATAGAATCACTTCTCTAAAAAAGATTATTTGTCAGGGCTTCCCCTAGATTCAACTTAGAAATTGCCCAGGAAGTTATACCAAATAGGCCCTAACTAATGCTAGGTTGAATCCTCTTTTCCTTGTATCAGGATTTAGCCCAATGCACAACAAAATTGGGGCGGACCTAGCCTTAGCTCTGGTAGGCCCAGGCCTACCCTAAATTTTAGCCAAAATTGTTAGTACTAGTTAAGTTTAGTAAAAAAAAAGTCCAACATTATTAAGTACTTCAGTCTCCAGGCCATCCCTTCGCTTGGCTAGTGCTCGCTTGCACTTGGTATTCACTACATCTAGATCATGTCTTGGATTATATCATATTGAATGCGAGGTATTCTTGTTAGGCATACCTTGAGTTCAAATCCTAGGTCCTCCACCGCAACATACCATTCTACTAGCACACTCCCTTCCCACTTGACGTCGGCCCACTTATATCTCAATTAACCCATATCTTAATTCTCGATCAATCCACCACTTGCCTATGACTCACGAGCATGAAAGCCACAATCCTTTCATCAATCCTCTCCCAAACTCTTGGTTCCCCCAAATTGAAAAGGCCAAAAACCCTAGAATAGCTAGAGGTGGGGCAAGAAGCTAGTTGACGAGCAAGACAATGGGTGACCGGTGGTGATTTTTTTGAATAATACTATTTTAATAAATAATTACATAATTAGGTGTTACTCTAAAATATCATCATGTTGGTAGTTCAATTGCTGACAGGCCATTTGTTGACTTTTGAATTGTCGTTAAACCTACGTGGCAGGGTACCAGGCCTTGGCAGAAGAGGCAAGATCTAGTCAATAATTACAGGGCCGACTGAGGGCCTGTTGGCAATCTAAAGGCCAATTAGTGTTATCGGCGTTTAGAAATACCGACAAGGCTATCGGCTAATGGGATGCCAACTTATCTGTTGGCAAATTTTTGCCAATAGGCCTGTCGAAGTTACTGATGCTGATGAACATGTCAACATTCTTGTTAAAGATTAGCATCTATCAACATTCTTGTTGCCGATAGATCCCTATTTTTCTATTTTTTATTGTAATTATATAAGAAATTACGGATATTTTTCTAACAATCTAGATATTTAGTCATGCTAACTTTCATATCTATTTTTATTAACCCTATATATTTAGGATCTGTTTGGCACAGCTCACAATAGCTCATGAAGCTGTTGTGAGCTTTTTTTTTTGCCAAACACCTTTTTTCAAAACAGCTTCATGGGTGAAGCTGTTTTTCCTCTCCTCTCACGAAGGGATAAGTTGAGGTGAAGCTAAAAAAATAGTTTTTCACAGCTCTCTCCCCCATTTCCCTCTCTTAACCATGCATGGAGTTGTTGGTGAAACTGTTTTGCCAAACAATTTTTTCCAAAACAGTTCAGCTTCACCAAAAAAAGCTACTTATGAAGCCATTTTTCCAAAAAACAGCTTTACTATTGAAGCTGAGCTGTGCCAAACGGACTCTTAGTTATGATAAATTTCATAACTATCTTTATAATACTGTCTTTTGAATAAGTTTCTACTGAATTAGATTATTTGTACATACCTAATTATACACATAGTAAGCAAAATCTATTTTCCTAACTAACACTTTTCCAAATATACTACATTGTCTTTCCTAACAATCTTACATTTCTTTCGAAAGAAATAGAGCTCCAACAGCTTTTATATCTAGTAATATGAAATAAGAAGCCACCTATCCCGGACTTCTCGGTAGCCATAAATAGCACATAGCGCCCGCTCGCTATCCCCTACCCACACGAATTTCTACTCGCCGCGCTCCCCTTCCCGCGCGGGACGGACGTAGATGTTGGTCGCGGCCGACTGCAGCTGGCCACAGCTTGCTAACGCTACTGCCCTCAGTGGCTGCGTGGCGACGCTGCTGCACCAAGCCAGCAAGCACCTGCGTGGCCATGAGACAGGCCGTGGCTAGGGGACAGGCAGCAACAGCAGATCATTGGCCAGGAGACGCCGACGAGCGGTACAGCCGCATGCGCTGGGTAGTCTCTGTACGGCAACCTTGGAAGTCCTACCTGGCCGTGCGTCGAAGGCTCCAAGCGGAGGACAAATGTCATGATCAGATCTTCGACGAAAAATTAGATGATGTGTTATTTTTAAATATAGACAAGGAAAAATATACAAAGGCTGTTGTAGAACTTTACTTTTTGGATAGGTATTCTATTTTACCTAATGGCTAAATCTTGTAATTTAGAATTTAATTTTACCTAATGGAGATGCTCTAAGCCACGTCAATCCAGGTAGAAATTTTTATGTCGGATAGACCTATCAGGTTTTTTGAAAGCCGATTAGACTTTTCGTGTGTACACTCATGTCGTGCACCTAGCCCATATGCGAATCAGCATGTAGATGAGAGAACGAGCCACATTATCTATTGGCCACAGGATGACCGATAGACCTATTGGCTTTTTGAGTTGCCAAAGAGCGAAGATATTTTTCACACCGGCATAGTTACGTATCTCTGTTTTTTTATTTTTTTTACTTGTATAGTAACCCAGTTAGTATTGCTAGGTAAGATTGTTAGGAAAGACAATGTAGTATATTTGGAAAAGTGTTAGTTAGGAAAATAGATTTTGCTTACTATGTGTATAATTAGGTATGTACAAATAATCTAATTCAGTAGAAACTTATTCAAAAGACAGTATTATAAAGATAGTTATGAAATTTATCATAACTAAGAGTCCGTTTGGCACAGCTCAGCTTCAATAGTAAAGCTGTTTTTTGGAAAAATGGCTTCATAAGTAGCTTTTTTTGGTGAAGCTGAACTGTTTTGGAAAAAATTGTTTGGCAAAACAGTTTCACCAACAACTCCATGCATGGTTAAGAGAGGGAAATGGGGGAGAGAGCTGTGAAAAACTATTTTTTTAGCTTCACCTCAACTTATCCCTTCGTGAGAGGAGAGGAAAAACAGCTTCACCCATGAAGCTGTTTTGAAAAAAGGTGTTTGGCAAAAAAAAAGCTCACAACAGCTTCATGAGCTATTGTGAGCTGTGCCAAACAGATCCTAAATATATAGGGTTAATAAAAATAGATATGAAAGTTAGCATGACTAAATATCTAGATTGTTAGAAAAATATCCGTAATTTCTTATATAATTACAATAAAAAATAGAAAAATAGGGATCTATCGGCAACAAGAATGTTGATAGATGCTAATCTTTAACAAGAATGTTGACATGTTCATCAGCATCAGTAACTTCGACAGGCCTATTGGCAAAAATTTGCCAACAGATAAGTTGGCATCCCATTAGCCGATAGCCTTGTCGGTATTTCTAAACGCCGATAACACTAATTGGCCTTTAGATTGCCAACAGGCCCTCAGTCGGCCCTGTAATTATTGACTAGATCTTGCCTCTTCTGCCAAGGCCTGGTACCCTGCCACGTAGGTTTAACGACAATTCAAAAGTCAACAAATGGCCTGTCAGCAATTGAACTACCAACATGATGATATTTTAGAGTAACACCTAATTATGTAATTATTTATTAAAATAGTATTATTCAAAAAAATCACCACCGGTCACCCATTGTCTTGCTCGTCAACTAGCTTCTTGCCCCACCTCTAGCTATTCTAGGGTTTTTGGCCTTTTCAATTTGGGGGAACCAAGAGTTTGGGAGAGGATTGATGAAAGGATTGTGGCTTTCATGCTCGTGAGTCATAGGCAAGTGGTGGATTGATCGAGAATTAAGATATGGGTTAATTGAGATATAAGTGGGCCGACGTCAAGTGGGAAGGGAGTGTGCTAGTAGAATGGTATGTTGCGGTGGAGGACCTAGGATTTGAACTCAAGGTATGCCTAACAAGAATACCTCGCATTCAATATGATATAATCCAAGACATGATCTAGATGTAGTGAATACCAAGTGCAAGCGAGCACTAGCCAAGCGAAGGGATGGCCTGGAGACTGAAGTACTTAATAATGTTGGACTTTTTTTTTACTAAACTTAACTAGTACTAACAATTTTGGCTAAAATTTAGGGTAGGCCTGGGCCTACCAGAGCTAAGGCTAGGTCCGCCCCAATTTTGTTGTGCATTGGGCTAAATCCTGATACAAGGAAAAGAGGATTCAACCTAGCATTAGTTAGGGCCTATTTGGTATAACTTCCTGGGCAATTTCTAAGTTGAATCTAGGGGAAGCCCTGACAAATAATCTTTTTTAGAGAAGTGATTCTATGCTGATTATATGAAGTGATTATATGGAATGACTAGTACTAGGAGGTTAGGAGTAAAAAAAGTTTCTCCTAATTCACTCCACACATATAATCACTTTCTATGTTTGAGTTTCGTCTAAAAACTAACAAAGAATACTTTTAGCCATAAATTACCTATCTCGAAGAATCACTATTAGCCATAGAGAATCAGGAGAAGCTAGAGACTGCCAAATAGAGCCTACATGTGTATATACTACTACTACTACTACTACTACTACTACTACTACTACTCATTGGTAATTTCATACAGCTTCATAATGGCGTATACGGGAGGTAAGTATAAAGGTAAGCATACATCGACGATATCTGGTACTTCCTCCATTTCAAATGATAAGACATTTTGACTTTTCTAGATATATTTCTTTTACTATGTATTTAGACATGGTGTGTGCACAAACATAAACTATGCATCCAGAAAAGCCAGAACATCTTATAATATGGAATGAAGATAATAATATTGCACGTGCTACAATCATTGTTGGTTAAACTATTCTACTGATTCTGACAAGCGGGTCCCTCCTGCAACAGTCACATCAACAAAGTCCATTTATCATGTGATTGCCATGAAATGACGGAACAAACTGCACATGGCAATGCTTGGGAAACAAGGTTGGAGGCTTATGACAGCCTCAGACACATTATATGCTCGAGTTCTTAAAGGGAAATGCTACCCCAATGGGGATTTTCTCTCGGGCAGAATGAAGAGGAGATCCTCTCATACTTGGCGAGCCATCCTGACCGGGCGGAAAGCTCTAAATTATGGTCTGATATGCCTTATAGGAGACAGAGAGACGACAACATTTGGCTTGATCGCTAGATCCCAGGTGTTGTTGGGGGCAGGCCCATCAACCAGAAACCAGGTGCTTCGGCAGTTCACGTTAGTGAGCTACTCTCTGCGGATGCATAGTTTATGTTTGTGCACACACCATGTCTAAATACATAGTAAAAGAAATATATCTAGAAAAGTCAAAATGTCTTATCATTTGAAATGGAGGAAGTACCAGATATCGTCGATGTATGCTTACCTTTATACTTACCTCCCGTATACGCCATTATGAAGCTGTATGAAATTACCAATGAGTAGTAGTAGTAGTAGTAGTAGTAGTAGTAGTAGTAGTATATACACATGTAGGCTCTATTTGGCAGTCTCTAGCTTCTCCTGATTCTCTATGGCTAATAGTGATTCTTCGAGATAGGTAATTTATGGCTAAAAGTATTCTTTGTTAGTTTTTAGACGAAACTCAAACATAGAAAGTGATTATATGTGTGGAGTGAATTAGGAGAAACTTTTTTTACTCCTAACCTCCTAGTACTAGTCATTCCATATAATCACTTCATATAATCAGCATAGAATCACTTCTCTAAAAAAGATTATTTGTCAGGGCTTCCCCTAGATTCAACTTAGAAATTGCCCAGGAAGTTATACCAAATAGGCCCTAACTAATGCTAGGTTGAATCCTCTTTTCCTTGTATCAGGATTTAGCCCAATGCACAACAAAATTGGGGCGGACCTAGCCTTAGCTCTGGTAGGCCCAGGCCTACCCTAAATTTTAGCCAAAATTGTTAGTACTAGTTAAGTTTAGTAAAAAAAAAGTCCAACATTATTAAGTACTTCAGTCTCCAGGCCATCCCTTCGCTTGGCTAGTGCTCGCTTGCACTTGGTATTCACTACATCTAGATCATGTCTTGGATTATATCATATTGAATGCGAGGTATTCTTGTTAGGCATACCTTGAGTTCAAATCCTAGGTCCTCCACCGCAACATACCATTCTACTAGCACACTCCCTTCCCACTTGACGTCGGCCCACTTATATCTCAATTAACCCATATCTTAATTCTCGATCAATCCACCACTTGCCTATGACTCACGAGCATGAAAGCCACAATCCTTTCATCAATCCTCTCCCAAACTCTTGGTTCCCCCAAATTGAAAAGGCCAAAAACCCTAGAATAGCTAGAGGTGGGGCAAGAAGCTAGTTGACGAGCAAGACAATGGGTGACCGGTGGTGATTTTTTTGAATAATACTATTTTAATAAATAATTACATAATTAGGTGTTACTCTAAAATATCATCATGTTGGTAGTTCAATTGCTGACAGGCCATTTGTTGACTTTTGAATTGTCGTTAAACCTACGTGGCAGGGTACCAGGCCTTGGCAGAAGAGGCAAGATCTAGTCAATAATTACAGGGCCGACTGAGGGCCTGTTGGCAATCTAAAGGCCAATTAGTGTTATCGGCGTTTAGAAATACCGACAAGGCTATCGGCTAATGGGATGCCAACTTATCTGTTGGCAAATTTTTGCCAATAGGCCTGTCGAAGTTACTGATGCTGATGAACATGTCAACATTCTTGTTAAAGATTAGCATCTATCAACATTCTTGTTGCCGATAGATCCCTATTTTTCTATTTTTTATTGTAATTATATAAGAAATTACGGATATTTTTCTAACAATCTAGATATTTAGTCATGCTAACTTTCATATCTATTTTTATTAACCCTATATATTTAGGATCTGTTTGGCACAGCTCACAATAGCTCATGAAGCTGTTGTGAGCTTTTTTTTTTGCCAAACACCTTTTTTCAAAACAGCTTCATGGGTGAAGCTGTTTTTCCTCTCCTCTCACGAAGGGATAAGTTGAGGTGAAGCTAAAAAAATAGTTTTTCACAGCTCTCTCCCCCATTTCCCTCTCTTAACCATGCATGGAGTTGTTGGTGAAACTGTTTTGCCAAACAATTTTTTCCAAAACAGTTCAGCTTCACCAAAAAAAGCTACTTATGAAGCCATTTTTCCAAAAAACAGCTTTACTATTGAAGCTGAGCTGTGCCAAACGGACTCTTAGTTATGATAAATTTCATAACTATCTTTATAATACTGTCTTTTGAATAAGTTTCTACTGAATTAGATTATTTGTACATACCTAATTATACACATAGTAAGCAAAATCTATTTTCCTAACTAACACTTTTCCAAATATACTACATTGTCTTTCCTAACAATCTTACCTAGCAATACTAACTGGGTTACTATACAAGTAAAAAAAATAAAAAAACAGAGATACGTAACTATGCCGGTGTGAAAAATATCTTCGCTCTTTGGCAACTCAAAAAGCCAATAGGTCTATCGGTCATCCTGTGGCCAATAGATAATGTGGCTCGTTCTCTCATCTACATGCTGATTCGCATATGGGCTAGGTGCACGACATGAGTGTACACACGAAAAGTCTAATCGGCTTTCAAAAAACCTGATAGGTCTATCCGACATAAAAATTTCTACCTGGATTGACGTGGCTTAGAGCATCTCCATTAGGTAAAATTAAATTCTAAATTACAAGATTTAGCCATTAGGTAAAATAGAATACCTATCCAAAAAGTAAAGTTCTACAACAGCCTTTGTATATTTTTCCTTGTCTATATTTAAAAATAACACATCATCTAATTTTTCGTCGAAGATCTGATCATGACATTTGTCCTCCGCTTGGAGCCTTCGACGCACGGCCAGGTAGGACTTCCAAGGTTGCCGTACAGAGACTACCCAGCGCATGCGGCTGTACCGCTCGTCGGCGTCTCCTGGCCAATGATCTGCTGTTGCTGCCTGTCCCCTAGCCACGGCCTGTCTCATGGCCACGCAGGTGCTTGCTGGCTTGGTGCAGCAGCGTCGCCACGCAGCCACTGAGGGCAGTAGCGTTAGCAAGCTGTGGCCAGCTGCAGTCGGCCGCGACCAACATCTACGTCCGTCCCGCGCGGGAAGGGGAGCGCGGCGAGTAGAAATTCGTGTGGGTAGGGGATAGCGAGCGGGCGCTATGTGCTATTTATGGCTACCGAGAAGTCCGGGATAGGTGGCTTCTTATTTCATATTACTAGATATAAAAGCTGTTGGAGCTCTATTTCTTTCGAAAGAAATGTAAGATTGTTAGGAAAGACAATGTAGTATATTTGGAAAAGTGTTAGTTAGGAAAATAGATTTTGCTTACTATGTGTATAATTAGGTATGTACAAATAATCTAATTCAGTAGAAACTTATTCAAAAGACAGTATTATAAAGATAGTTATGAAATTTATCATAACTAAGAGTCCGTTTGGCACAGCTCAGCTTCAATAGTAAAGCTGTTTTTTGGAAAAATGGCTTCATAAGTAGCTTTTTTTGGTGAAGCTGAACTGTTTTGGAAAAAATTGTTTGGCAAAACAGTTTCACCAACAACTCCATGCATGGTTAAGAGAGGGAAATGGGGGAGAGAGCTGTGAAAAACTATTTTTTTAGCTTCACCTCAACTTATCCCTTCGTGAGAGGAGAGGAAAAACAGCTTCACCCATGAAGCTGTTTTGAAAAAAGGTGTTTGGCAAAAAAAAAAAGCTCACAACAGCTTCATGAGCTATTGTGAGCTGTGCCAAACAGATCCTAAATATATAGGGTTAATAAAAATAGATATGAAAGTTAGCATGACTAAATATCTAGATTGTTAGAAAAATATCCGTAATTTCTTATATAATTACAATAAAAAATAGAAAAATAGGGATCTATCGGCAACAAGAATGTTGATAGATGCTAATCTTTAACAAGAATGTTGACATGTTCATCAGCATCAGTAACTTCGACAGGCCTATTGGCAAAAATTTGCCAACAGATAAGTTGGCATCCCATTAGCCGATAGCCTTGTCGGTATTTCTAAACGCCGATAACACTAATTGGCCTTTAGATTGCCAACAGGCCCTCAGTCGGCCCTGTAATTATTGACTAGATCTTGCCTCTTCTGCCAAGGCCTGGTACCCTGCCACGTAGGTTTAACGACAATTCAAAAGTCAACAAATGGCCTGTCAGCAATTGAACTACCAACATGATGATATTTTAGAGTAACACCTAATTATGTAATTATTTATTAAAATAGTATTATTCAAAAAAATCACCACCGGTCACCCATTGTCTTGCTCGTCAACTAGCTTCTTGCCCCACCTCTAGCTATTCTAGGGTTTTTGGCCTTTTCAATTTGGGGGAACCAAGAGTTTGGGAGAGGATTGATGAAAGGATTGTGGCTTTCATGCTCGTGAGTCATAGGCAAGTGGTGGATTGATCGAGAATTAAGATATGGGTTAATTGAGATATAAGTGGGCCGACGTCAAGTGGGAAGGGAGTGTGCTAGTAGAATGGTATGTTGCGGTGGAGGACCTAGGATTTGAACTCAAGGTATGCCTAACAAGAATACCTCGCATTCAATATGATATAATCCAAGACATGATCTAGATGTAGTGAATACCAAGTGCAAGCGAGCACTAGCCAAGCGAAGGGATGGCCTGGAGACTGAAGTACTTAATAATGTTGGACTTTTTTTTTACTAAACTTAACTAGTACTAACAATTTTGGCTAAAATTTAGGGTAGGCCTGGGCCTACCAGAGCTAAGGCTAGGTCCGCCCCAATTTTGTTGTGCATTGGGCTAAATCCTGATACAAGGAAAAGAGGATTCAACCTAGCATTAGTTAGGGCCTATTTGGTATAACTTCCTGGGCAATTTCTAAGTTGAATCTAGGGGAAGCCCTGACAAATAATCTTTTTTAGAGAAGTGATTCTATGCTGATTATATGAAGTGATTATATGGAATGACTAGTACTAGGAGGTTAGGAGTAAAAAAAGTTTCTCCTAATTCACTCCACACATATAATCACTTTCTATGTTTGAGTTTCGTCTAAAAACTAACAAAGAATACTTTTAGCCATAAATTACCTATCTCGAAGAATCACTATTAGCCATAGAGAATCAGGAGAAGCTAGAGACTGCCAAATAGAGCCTACATGTGTATATACTACTACTACTACTACTACTACTACTACTACTACTCATTGGTAATTTCATACAGCTTCATAATGGCGTATACGGGAGGTAAGTATAAAGGTAAGCATACATCGACGATATCTGGTACTTCCTCCATTTCAAATGATAAGACATTTTGACTTTTCTAGATATATTTCTTTTACTATGTATTTAGACATGGTGTGTGCACAAACATAAACTATGCATCCAGAAAAGCCAGAACATCTTATAATATGGAATGAAGATAATAATATTGCACGTGCTACAATCATTGTTGGTTAAACTATTCTACTGATTCTGACAAGCGGGTCCCTCCTGCAACAGTCACATCAACAAAGTCCATTTATCATGTGATTGCCATGTGACGGA
>JAHUYU010002869.1:0-38585 GCA_030439765.1 Tripidium arundinaceum
ATTAATTAGGCTCATTAGATTCAGTCTGCGAATTAGCCTCTATCTGTGTAATTAATTTTGTAATTAGTCTATATTTAATTATCCTAAATAGCATCAAATGTTTGATGTGACCCGGATTAAAAAAAACTTTAATCCGGGTCATCCAAACGCGTCCGAAGTCGTTCGACATGAGTAGCAAAACCATTTTCTTTAGCTCACTTGGAACCGAGTCACTGACATTGGCAGCACATTGCTGCTGTCTGCTGAGTCTCAGCGCTGAGTCCAGAATATATTTCGCATTGGCCTCGTTCGGCTGCTCGTTTTTCGGCTTGTTTTGGCTTATTCTCTCTCACATAACACTATTGAAACAGCCAAAATCAGCCGGCTTATGTACCAGCCGAAATCGCTGAGCCGAGAGTCCCTCTCTCGCTGGCCTGTCGACTAACTTTATTGCGTGTCTTTCTCGAAAACATCGAAGATGCTTCCGTTTTACGTACAGGATTAATTGTGTGAGAAGATTTGTCAGGATCTCTGTGTTTTTCCTTATTTAATTTAGACATTCCCGTCATGCAGAACAAGGAACAACCAATAACCGTTGCCGCTCGCCCTGCAGCAATCCTTGGTCTTGGTGTTCCATCCCTTGTTCCGTGTCGAGCTCCCTACTCCCGCTCGCAATGGACACGGCCGACGACTCTACCATGCACATCGTCATCTTCCCGTGGCTCGCTTTCGGCCACCTGCTTCCCTGCCTCGAGCTCGCCGAGCGTCTGGCCACGCGCGGCCACCGCGTGTCGTTCGTTTCCACGCCGCGCAACCTCGAGCGACTCCCGCCGGTGCGTCCTGCGCTGGCGCCGCTCGTCGAGCTCGTCGCGCTGCCGCTCCCGCGCATCGACGGCCTCCCGGACGGCGCCGAGTCCACCAGCGACGTGCCCTACGACAAGTTCGAGCTCCACAGGAAGGCCTTCGACGGCCTTGCCGCGCCGTTCGCGGGGTTCCTCGACGCCGCGTGCGCGGCGGTGGATGGAGCCAGGAGGCCCGACTGGGTCATCGCCGACTTTATCCACCACTGGGTCGCCGCTGCTGCCCAGGACCGCAACGTTCCATGCGCCATGCTCGTCCCGGGCTCCGCCGGCCCGCCGCCGCCGGGGGACTCGCACGCGGAGCAGCAACGGCAGGCGATCGGCCAGTCCATGAGCGCGGCCCCAGCGTTCGAGCAGCAGCAGGCCGCGGAGGTTTTCGCCACCGAGGGCGCCTCGGGGCCGTCGATCATCAGCCGCCTCGTCCAGACGCTGGCGAGGTCCAGGTTCGTCGCCACTCGGAGCTGTCCCGAGCTGGAGCCCGAAGCGTTCCCGCTCCTGACGAGGCTCTACGGCAAGCCGGCCGTCCCGCTCGGCCTGCTGCCGCCGCAGCCCGACGGAACGCGCGGCGTCAGCAGGAGCACAGAGGACGACTCGACCATGCGGTGGCTCGACGCGCAGCCCGCCAAGTCGGTCGTGTACGTCGCGTTGGGAACCGAGGCGCCGCTGCGTGTCGAGCTGCTCCGCGAGCTTGCCCACGGCCTGGAGCTCGCCGGGACGCGCTTCCTCTGGGCCCTCAGGACGCCGGTCGGCGTCCAAGAAGACAGCATCATACCCGACGGGTTCGTGGAGCGCACCGGCGACCGTGGGCTCGTGACGACGCGGTGGGTTCCTCAGGTCAGAGTGCTGGCGCACGGCGCCGTGGCCGCGTTCCTGACGCACTGCGGGTGGGGTTCCATCGTCGAGGGGCTCCAGTTCGGGCACCCGCTGATCATGCTGCCCATCTTCGGCGACCAAGGCCCCAACGCGCGGCTCATGGAGGGGTGGAAGGTCGGGTTGCAGGTGGCGAGGAACGAGAAGGACGGATCTTTCGACCGACACAGCGTTGCCGGAGCAGTTCGGGCCGTCGCGGTGGAGGAGGAGGGGAAGGTGTTGGCGACCAACGCTAGGAAGGTGCAGCACATCGTGGCGGACAGAGCGTGCCAAGAGAGGTGCATCGACGTGTTTATTCAGCATTTGAGATCCTGCAAGGGATGAAGTAAATTTTGGGCTATTTTGTTGGTGACCATTAGTTGTTGAGTGCTACTAAGAGTGACGATGAGACTATAGTTTTCCAAACGGGCCGCCCGGCACGGCACGGGCACGAGCACGGCGTGGCACGGCACGGCGAGGCACGGCACTATGCGGCACGGCGGCCCGCCGTGCCGTGCCTGATAGTGCCACCGTGCCAAGGTTGCAGCCCTGGCACGGCACTATCAGGGCATAACCGTGCCGTGCCGTGCCAACAGGCACGGCAGCACGCCAGTGCCCGTGTCGGCCCAGGCACTATCTTACCAGAATCATAGAAATATATCACAGTTCACAATAATCAAGCTAAGTAGCTAACAACCAGATTACCAGAACCATAGATGATAAAGATAAACAGATACACACAATGACACAATAGTTAACAAATGATTAAATTGGGAGCTTAGTGCAATGGCTGCCTCATTAAAAACCTACCTAGGTAAAACTCACCCTTGTGAGAAACCCTAGGCAGGAAAAGAGTACAGCCTGAGCCAAGCTCCAGAATAGTTCAAAGTCCTTACATCATGGTTCATCTGTCCAAGTTCATATTACAGACCCATTATGCTAAAAATGAAGATAGAATCTAATCTACCTAAAGGTCTTCAAAAGCTTCATCAAGTTCCTCAACGGCTGCAATTCTGCAAAAGAAGAAGACAGTTAGCATTAGGAAACTGGAAAAGGATTAAGAGTTTGGGGATTAGGTTTAGTGATGTACCTTGGCGGCCGGAGCACTAATCAAGATAGAGTTCTTCAAATGCTTCTTCAAGCTCCTTGTCCTCCACATTGTGTTGCAGCCTTGCCTCCGCCAACTCCCAGTCCTTGATGCAGGTGAGCCACTCCACCGTCTCCGGCTTCAGCCTCCTCCGTCGCTCCTCGATGATCCTGCCAGTCATACTAAACGTAGATTCTGAAGATATGGTAGACACAGGAACAGTTAAAACATCTTTAGCCATGATGGACAGCACTGGATATGTCAGTTTGTGCTCATGCCACCATCTCAAGATGTCAAATGAATCATCCAACTGGCTAACAGTGTCACAGTCCAAGTATGAGACAAGTTCAGAAGCATTAGAAGCTGTAGAAGTAGCAGCATGCAGCAAAGCAGTAGCAGATGTATCTCTAGACAGATTAAGAGTAGAATGCAGCAGTGAAGTGCCCCCAGCCCCACCAGAAGAACTGGAATCATCATCATAAATTTCATCCCAAGCAGACCTTTTCTTACCATACAGGTTTTGAGGGACAGTCCTTCTCAACCTAACAGCTCCATATTTCTCCTCATACTTATTGTACACATCAGTAAGCCTAGCTCTAGTGCCAACCTGGTAAGCACTGTAATCTGTACTGGTAAGGTTCATCAACTTCCTCAGCACTTTTGAAAAACCCTTCATTTTAGCTCTAGGGTCCAAGATGAATGCAAAAGAATAGAGCAAAGGTATGTCCCTCCAATATTTATTATATTTGTCCACCATAGGTTGAATGACATCTCTCAGGTGAATGTCATTAGCATAATTGTTCAGGTGTATAGCAATCTTAACCAGATAATGAAGCATAAGTGGAGATGTAGGATAGTAAACACCAGACAATGCAACAGTAGCATCATAGAACAGTTCAAGAAACTTAAACACTTTTTCAACAATAGCCCAAAGTTCTTCAGTTAGAAGCAACTCACCATCCGCACCTCTAGGATAGTTGGCATGGATGAAAGTAGTAAAAGGCTCTTTGTGAGGAAGCAAAGTCTTAAGCATGAGATATGTAGAGTTCCACCTTACATCCATGTCCAACTGAAACTTTCTAGGCCTAAAACTAGCTGCAATGCAGTAGTTTTTGTATGCTGCAATTCTCTGGTTAGATGAGTTTAAAAATGATATTGCAGTTCTAAAAACTTCAATCAAAGGTTTAAGATAATCAAGTGCCTCCTTAACAATCAGGTTGATTATATGGCATGCACAACGTTGATGCAAGAACATAGTACTAACAGCAGATTCAGGGTTTCTTGGATCCTCTACAGGAACCTCAAGACCAAGATATTTAGATAAAATGGGTCTAAGCATACGCATGGCAGAAACATTAGATGAAGCATTGTCCAAAGTAACAGCAAACACTTTTTCAAGGATACCATATTCACCAAGAACAGATGCAACTCTATCAGCAATGTTCTGTCCATTATGGGAACAATCAATAAGCACAAGACCAAGCACCCTCTTCTCTAGTTGCCAATCAGGGTTAATGTAATGAGCAACAACACTAAGGTAGTCCTCTTTGGCTTTGCCAGACCATATATCAGAGGTAAGGCACACACAATTAACAGAATCAGAAGAAAGTAGCGCAACAAGCTTACTCTTTCTTTCAGAAAACAGTTTGGCTAAGTCTCTAGTTGTGGTTTGTGTAGAGACAGCAACAAACTTAGGATTATGAGCATTTTTAATGTATTCCTCAAATGCAGCAGATTCACCAAAGCTGATAGCAACATCTACTCTAGAGAGCAATCAACAAAGTTCAGTACGAGCACGCATAGGACAGTAATCCCAATTACGCATAGAACCATCAGGATTAAAAGAGATCTGGGACTGACTAAACCCCCTAGTTTTCTCTCGCCTCTTAGCGCATTTATCCCTGTGACGACGGAGGTGGCCAGTGCCACCTACAGATCTACCAGAATACTGCTTGTGGCAATGGATGCAGACAGCACCATACCTGATCTGCTTACCTTTGGGACCGGGCTTGAAGAGCTTCTTGAAATCTTGCCACACATCAGAGGTAGAGGGGCGTGATACCTGGTCGTCGTCGGCGTTCTCACCGTCTTCTTCTCCATCTCCATCAAGGTCGATGGGGTCCTCTGCGCTAGCTCCACCAGGTACAGCTCCACGGCCGAAGAGCTCTTCTAGCTCTTCTTCGACCATGTCGTCGTCGGCGTCATCACCAGGGAGGTTGCGCAACCTCTCATCATCATCTTCCATGGCAGTGGCACTAGCCTCCACCGTGTCTTCAGAGACAGCGGGGGGCCGGGCTGGGACGGCCGGCATCCTCACTGGCGCTGGCCTCAAACGGCTGCCAAAACACAAAAGAGGTAGAAGAAGAAGTTAGATCGAGGTCGGAGAAGAAGAAGAAGTCAGATCGGAGCTAGGGTTAGGGTTACGGTTTCTTACCTCCCAGTCGCCGGCGACGTAGAAGGAGGAGCTCCGACTTCTCCGAGCAGTAGCGGATCCGATCTGTAGAACAAAAGACACGAGTTACAGAAGAACAGGAGAAGAAGAAGCAAGATGAAGAGCGCGAGAAGAAGAAGAGGTGGGGATCTTACCTGGATCTTCGTAGCTCCGGCTCCGTAGCTGCCGACCGGCGAGACGAAGAGGAGGGGACGACGGCGAGCCGCCGTCGCCCTCGGCCCTGGGAGTCGCCGTTTGCCACGGCTGACACCTGACGGAGAGCAAGAGAGCAGACGCGAGTCTCAGCGGCGGCCAGCGAGGGGAGTGGGAATGGGAGAGGGGAGTGAGGCCGGGGCCGGCGGGGGCTTATATACATCGCGTCACAACGGTCGGATCCAACGGTCGAAAGCTACTAGGGTTCCAGATCGGACGGCTGCGATTCCTGATGCCGTGCCGATGTCGGGTGTAACACCTCAGGTGTTAAGCAACATTTAAAACACTGCCATGTCATCATATGCACTGTAAAGCATCCATGTATGTTTATTATTCTAGGTGCACCCACTTAAAATGAGTTTTTATTTCATATATGTATGGGTATATGTGTATGTGTATGAATTTATAATAGATGGTTTAAACCCAAAAATAGTAATGTTGGGTGGATTTCCTTGAAATGCCATGTTTATATTTTCAAAGGTGTTGTGAACTCTATTCAATGGCTAGTGCTTTTAAGAAAACCCATTTTCTAATTAAATATTAAAAGGGAAAAACCCTAAATTCTATATTACCCTTTTTACCCTTTTTCTATAGTTTAAAAATTATACATAATTTGGGGTTGACCCAAAAAGCAAAGTTGTAGTACTTGTCAAGAGGTACAACTTTGGTATATAAAGTTTTTGAAGTTTCAATATGAAATTTAAAGTAATTTTTAAAACATTCAAACCCTGATTTGAAACCCAAATTCAAATTTCAAAATATAGGCAGAATTTGAAGATGGTCCAATTATGCAAGTTGTAGATCATGAAAAATGTGACAACTTTTATTTTTGGAGATTTTCAAGTTGTTATATAATTTGAAAGTAATTTGAAATTTTGAGTTGATGGCAATTCTGTAATTAGAGAGATGGGAGGGGGGAACAGGGCAGGGCTGCCACGCAGCTGCTCGCCGTCGGCCGCCACCTTGCCAAGCGTCCAGGCGCGTCCGCGGCCACCTCCTGCTTCCACCTGGTCGCCGCGAGAAGCTGCTGCCGCGCGCGCGTTCCTTCGGCCGCGCTTTAAAGCTTGGAGCCGTCACCGTCTTCTCTTTTCTCTGTTCGCCATCGCCGCCGTTCTCCACCGCGCCGGCAAAATTCGTCGCCGTCGAGCTACCTCTGTCCAATTCCTTGCGCAGCCAGCGTCGCCACACTCGTGCGTACCCCTGGGTACCTTCCGTGCCGCTTGACATCGCCGGAGCTGCCGCGTAGTCGCTCTTCTTCTCCACGACCGACCGCCGAGCCGCCAAGCTCGACCTCACCGTGGCCAGGCTAGCTCAGTGAGTCTTCTGCCCAACCAGTTAGTGCGCTGAACTCGCCTTGACGCCGTCCAGCTCATCGGCTCGCCCGTTTTATCTCTACCGTGCAGGACACGTCGGAACGTGCTCTCGCCGTCGGGTTCACGCCGCCGTGACCGCCATCACCGTCGACCGAGCATCTCCGCCTCATTACCAGCTCAACCAGCTAGTGCATCAGCTCCGGGGTGAGCCACTGGTGCTCATGGCACCCTTGTTTTAATCGCTACCGTTCTTCAGTCACCGGCGTAGCTTCGCGCCGCCGTGCCGAGCGCCGCCGTGCCGCCATGGCCGGTGCCATAGGTGCGCGGGAGTCTTTATCTTGCGGTTTGTGACGTAGTCAGGTACGCCGTGACCCTAGGAGCATGTAGCGCTAGATGGTTTCGCCGGAAACAGTCTGGTTCGCCGTAGCCGCATCGCCGGAGCTCCGCCGTGCCGCCATGGTCGACGGCGCGCTTGCTGTGGTGCGGTAGAGTTAGGATTAAGCACCTAGATCGATGCACGATGTTTCTCTGAGCGCAGTAGTGTCTTCGCCGTCGCCGGTGAGCTCACCGCCGGCGAGAAATCGCCGGTCAGCGCCGGTGGAGGCCGGGTCAGCGTCGATGCTGACGCTGACGACCTGGGCCCGCGCGTCAGAGAGAGAAAGAGCGCGGGAGTTGTTTTTGTTATTTTCAGAAAATGAGGAATAGTGCTAATATTTGTTCTTTTTGTATGATTTTTTGTACAGCTCCAAAAATTATGAAAATTTTTGTGTAGACTTTCTGATGTGTATAGTATTTATGAAAAATATGAAACCTGAATTTTGATAACTTTTTATGTGTAGTAAAAATTAGCCAATTAATTCATAAATGGACTTTCTAGGATTTTTAATAGATAAAATATAAGTCCAAAAATTATAAAATTTGTTTTGCCACTGTTTCTTGGTATGACCAATCTGTATAAAAAGTTGCGGAGATGAATCGAGATGAGTTGGAAGCAATTTGGACCAAAGTAGCAATTTATATTTCTTTGACTCAAATTGTTTTGAAGTTTTGTAAATAGTACTACAATAGCCCTTGTAACGGATGCTCCGATACCAAACTGTGGCAGAACCCCCTAAATTATATGGCCCACACGCATATGCCATTGTCCCAAAGACCTTTGACGAATATGCATGTGTACCAAGTAACTTAAGAAGTCTGTCGGGTGTCCTCGGGAAACCCGAATCATCCACATTATTTCCGAGCAGGATCCCATTACAGAGGCATTGCAGTATTACAACAGTTTAAACAAATATATTACATCAGAGTAAAAGTGCGGAAGCATTACATAACTTAAGTTTACAAACCAGTTATTTTAAATCGTACAAACCTTAAGTATTATTATTACAAACCATAGGTAGTGGGGTAGCAAAAGTAACGTTATACATATTCACACAAAAGTCATACCCTGCCCAAGGGTCATATCATCTACTCATCATTATCCACTTGAAAAACCGTCATGCAGCACGGTCCGAAACAGACCTGCTCATGAGGCTCACCTGCAACAAGGGTTAAAGAACCCTGAGTACTGGGTACTCAACAAGACTTAACCGACTAAAGAGAGGAGAAGACTCAGAAATGCAGGCTTAGGGGAGTCAAGGTAAGGTTTTAGCAAGAATCAAGAGTTTCTTTGCATAAAAGCTCGCTAACATTAAATCCTTAACTTTCATCATTTTAACTCTTTTAAAGTCATCATTAAAGATGAGTAATTCCTAGTCTAGATCAAACACTTGTCATCACAATCCATCTCATTCTTTCATCATGTTTCATTTCTTAACTACGATGATGGTGCGAGAATCAAGTCTCCTTTTCTCGTGGAGCAAACGACGATTCGAACCGCTTAACATGACTCAGCTGAGGCTTCCTAACCACACGATATATGCGGGACTTTAACCCACATATATCAACCTGACTCACGGATCCTCCAAGACAAGAATGGGTCCGCGCCACCCGAGAGCACAGTACTCCACCAATCCAGCCCATTGCCACGTGGGTACATGCTACTCTCGCCATCTCTCCACTCCCAGTGCGCGAGTAGCCATTCTCGTAGTAGAATAGCCGAAGTAAGGCTTACCGAAGTATGTGGCCAGTACTAACAAAGTTCTTGATCCAAGGGCCAACCAACGGACGGTCCTTAACCGACTCAGACGGAAACACTACAGGGGACTCCATTCCCGATGCAAGTTACCCGTCCGGTCTCATATTATAAAGACATAACTCGCTATTCTTCAAGTTATGGCATCACCATATCATTTTGAAACTTTTCATTAAAAGCCTATCTTACTAAGCATAGCTAAGCATAACTAGGCATTTTTAAATCAAAACAGGTATCAAGGATGATATAGTAATAATCAAGGTTGGTAATGCAACAATTAGGTAACCATTCAACTCCTAATCACCTAATGCAACATATCATAATAAGTGATGTAAAACTTTATAAAATTCAAGGTAGGGTTGAATGCATCCGGGGCTTGCCTTGGTTGACAGGGTAGTCAGGCTCCTCTGAAGTACCACAGATGTCAAACCCAAACTCAACTGGTGGTTGACCTTCCTCTGGAGCTTGATCAACTCTTTCGGGTTCAACCTCGTTCACTATACGTGATAATGATGCATGCTTAATGAAATGCTCATGAGAAAACATGATAACAAGATAAAGATATGTAAACAGGGTTAATTGACTTGAGTACAACTTTCCTTCACGGTACAGTTGCAAGCCAACAAAACCAACTTGTTGTACTACTTTAGTGTTCTCTAAGTCATTAGTCACTAATGACCATCATTAGGTATAAGACCAGTCATTAACCAAGCCTAATCACTACTCAAGTAATTAGGTTTAGGGTTTTATTAATTATTAATCATTTATCATTTTAATTAATTAAACAATTAATTTAATTAACAAAACTTAATCATGGTTAAACATAAACCCAGTTATAAACTTAAGTGCCAAGGATCATTATGGTTAATGACCCAAGGTCATCACCCAAGCCAAAATCACACAAAAACTAAATCATTAACATCATTTTCCTTTTTACATTAATTAATAATTAAGTATTAAAAAGGTCAAAATTAAATTTTGTCAAATTGATCTCAAACTTTTTATACAGATTGGTCATACCAAGAAACAGTGGCAAAACAAATTTTATAATTTTTGGACTTATATTTTATCTATTAAAAATCCTAGAAAGTCCATTTATGAATTAATTGGCTAATTTTTACTACACATAAAAAGTTATCAAAATTCAGGTTTCATATTTTTCATAAATACTACACACATCAGAAAGTCTACACAAAAATTTTCATAATTTTTGGAGCTGTACAAAAAATCATACAAAAAGAACAAATATCAGCACTATTCCTCATTTTCTAATTAAATATTAAAAGGGAAAAACCCTAAATTCTATATTACCCTTTTTACCCTTTTTATATAGTTTAAAAATTATACATAATTTGGGGTTGACCCAAAAAGCAAAGTTGTAGTACTTGTCAAGGGGTACAACTTTGGTATATAAGGTTTTTGAAGTTTCTATTTGAAATTTAAAGTAATTTTGAAAACATTCAAACCCTGAATTGAAACCCAAATTCAAATTTCAAAATATAGGCAGAATTTGAAGATGGTCCAATTATGAAAGTTGTAGATCATGAAAAATAGAACAACTTTTATTTTTGGAGATTTTCAAGTTGTTGTATAATTTTGAAAGTAATTTGAAATTTTTGAATCAGTGGCAGTTTGGTAATTAAACCAAATAGACCTAGCTGGCAGCTGCTCGTCGCCGGCGACCTTCGGCCGTCTTCCAGGCGCGTCCGCAGCGCCACCTCTTGCCTCGACGTGGACACAGCAAGCAGCAGCTGTCACGCGCACGTCCTTCGGCCGCGGCTATAAAGACTCGGAGCGCCGCCGTTCTTTTCCCTTTTTCTCTGTTTCGCCGTCGCCGTCGCTCTCCACCGCCGCGGCAAATTACACCGTCCTTGCTCCACCGCCGTCAAATTCATCTTGCACAAAGCTTCGCCACTCTCTTGCGATCCCTCTGGGCTCACTAGATGGCCGTGTCAGCGCCAGGATAGCTCAGCGTCGTCTCTTCTTCTCCACGACCGGTGACACCGCCGTCGAGTCGACCTCACCGTGGCCAGCCCACGCCAGTGAGTCTCCGAGTTCGCTGTTTGTTGCGTCGTGACCGTTTTGGAGTCGTGATGCTCATCGGCTCGTTTGTTTCACCTCTACCGTTTAGGACACGTCGGAACAGAGCTTCGCCGCCGGGTTCACGCCGCCGCAGACATTGCTATCGACGACCTCGGTGCTCCGCCCTGTTCCAGTCCTCCTCTCCGTGAGCAGTAGCATCGTGGTGAGCTCCTGAGTCTTCTCATGCTCTCCATTTAGACGCTACCGCGTCGTAAGCGCTGGTCCACGTGTCGCCGGCGAACCATGCTCCGCCGCACCGCCGTCGCGCGTGGCCAAGACCTTTGTGAGTCGTTCAAGTTCGTTAGAGTGCTCTATCGTGTTCTCTTGAGTGTGTAGAGTGCGTTGCGCACCCCACCGTCGCCGGTGAAGGCTTCAGCAGTCTCCTCCGCCGCACCGGGGCTCCGCCGTTCCGCCATAGCCGACGGCGCACCTGTTGCAGTACGGTAGAGTCAGGGTTAGGTATCTAGATCGATGCACGATGTTTCTCTGAGCGCAGTAGTGTCTTCGCCGTCGCCGGTGAGCTCACCGCCGGCGAGAAATCGCCGGTCAGCGCCGGTGGAGGCCGGGTCAGCGTCGATGCTGACGCTGACGACCTGGGCCCGCGCGTCAGAGAGAGAAAGAGCGCGGGAGTTGTTTTTGTTATTTTCAGAAAATGAGGAATAGTGCTGATATTTGTTCTTTTTGTATGATTTTTTGTACAGCTCCAAAAATTATGAAAATTTTTGTGTAGACTTTCTGATGTGTGTAGTATTTATGAAAAATATGAAACCTGAATTTTGATAACTTTTTATGTGTAGTAAAAATTAGCCAATTAATTCATAAATGGACTTTCTAGGATTTTTAATAGATAAAATATAAGTCCAAAAATTATAAAATTTGTTTTGCCACTGTTTCTTGGTATGACCAATCTGTATAAAAAGTTTGAGATCAATTTGACAAAATTTAATTTTGACCTTTTTAATACTTAATTATTAATTAATGTAAAAAGGAAAATGATGTTAATGATTTAGTTTTTGTGTGATTTTGGCTTGGGTGATGACCTTGGGTCATTAACCATAATGATCCTTGGCACTTAAGTTTATAACTGGGTTTATGTTTAACCATGATTAAGTTTTGTTAATTAAATTAATTGTTTAATTAATTAAATGATAAATGATTAATAATTAATAAAACCCTAAACCTAATTACTTGAGTAGTGATTAGGCTTGGTTAATGACTGGTCTTATACCTAATGATGGTCATTAGTGACTAATGACTTAGAGAACACTAAAGTAGTACAACAAGTTGGTTTTGTTGGCTTGCAACTGTACCGTGAAGGAAAGTTGTACTCAAGTCAATTAACCCTGTTTACATATCTTTATCTTGTTATCATGTTTTCTCATGAGCATTTCATTAAGCATGCATCATTATCACGTATAGTGAACGAGGTTGAACCCGAAAGAGTTGATCAAGCTCCAGAGGAAGGTCAACCACCAGTTGAGTTTGGGTTTGACATCTGTGGTACTTCAGAGGAGCCTGACTACCCTGTCAACCAAGGCAAGCCCCGGATGCATTCAACCCTACCTTGAATTTTATAAAGTTTTACATCACTTATTATGATATGTTGCATTAGGTGATTAGGAGTTGAATGGTTACCTAATTGTTGCATTACCAACCTTGATTATTACTATATCATCCTTGATACCTGTTTTGATTTAAAAATGCCTAGTTATGCTTAGCTATGCTTAGTAAGATAGGCTTTTAATGAAAAGTTTCAAAATGATATGGTGATGCCATAACTTGAAGAATAGCGAGTTATGTCTTTATAATATGAGACCGGACGGGTAACTTGCATCGGAATGGAGTCCCCTGTAGTGTTTCCGTCTGAGTCGGTTAAGGACCGTCCGTTGGTTGGCCCTTGGATCAAGAACTTTGTTAGTACTGGCCACATACTTCGGTAAGCCTTCCTTCGGCTATTCTACTACGAGAATGGCTACTCGCGCACTGGGAGTGGAGAGATGGCGAGAGTAGCATGTACCCACGTGGCAATGGGCTGGATTGGTGGAGTACTGTGCTCTCGGGTGGCGCGGACCCATTCTTGTCTTGGAGGATCCGTGAGTCAGGTTGATATATGTGGGTTAAAGTCCCGCATATATCGTGTGGTTAGGAAGCCTCAGCTGAGTCATGTTAAGCGGTTCGAATCGTCGTTTGCTCCACGAGAAAAGGAGACTTGATTCTCGCACCATCATCGTAGTTAAGAAATGAAACATGATGAAAGAATGAGATGGATTGTGATGACAAGTGTTTGATCTAGACTAGGAAATACTCATCTTTAATGATGACTTTAAAAGAGTTAAAATGATGAAAGTTAAGGATTCAATGTTAGCGAGCTTTTATGCAAAGAAACTCTTGATTCTTGCTAAAACCTTACCTTGACTCCCCTAAGCCTGCATTTCTGAGTCTTCTCCTCTCTTTAGTCGGTTAAGTCTTGTTGAGTACCCAGTACTCAGGGTTCTTTAACCCTTGTTGCAGGTGAGCCTCATGAGCAGGTCTGTTTCGGACCGTGCTGCATGACGGTTTTTCAAGTGGATAATGATGAGTAGACGATATGACCCTTGGGCAGGGTATGACTTTTGTGTGAATATGTATAACGTTACTTTTGCTACCCCACTACCTATGGTTTGTAATAATAATACTTAAGGTTTGTACGATTTAAAACAACTGGTTTGTAAACTTAAGTTATGTAATGCTTCCGCACTTTTACTCTGATGTAATATAATTGTTTAAACTGTTGTAATACTGCAATGCCTCTGTAATGGGATCCTGCTCGGAAATAATGTGGATGATTCGGGTTTCCCGAGGACACCCGACAGACTTCTTAAGTTACTTGGTACACATGCATATTCGTCAAAGGTCTTTGGGACAAGGGCATATGCGTGTGGGCCATATAATTTAGGGGGTTCTGCCACAGTTTGGTATCGGAGCATCCGTTACAAGGGCTATTGTAGTACTATTTACAAAACTTCAAAACAATTTGAGTCAAAGAAATATAAATTGCTACTTTGGTCCAAATTGCTTCCAACTCATCTCGATTCATCTCCGCAACTTTTTAAACCTTTATGTTGAAAGTTTGGTGGTGGGATAGCATATTATATTGCCCTATGTTGTCACAAATTGGATGTGTTTTAGCACTCCGCTATGTTAAATTACTATAAGTCTTGTTATGCTTGGTTCGTAAGTACGATTCATGCATCATGCTTAATTAACCTGATAATGTACTTCAAGATCATAATCTTTGATCAATTCTAGCCATCGTCTCTGTCTCATGTTTAACTCAGACTGAGTGAAGATATACTTCAAACTTTTATGATCTGTATAAATATGACAAGTGTTGCCCAGCAAATAGTGACGCCAGATTTTCAAGGCATGCACTACAGCTGCTAATTCTAGATCATGAGTTGGATAGTGTTCTTCATGACGCTTCAGTTGTCTTGAAGCATATGCAATAACTCGGCCTTCTTGCATCAATACACACCCAATGCCAGTACCAGAAGCATCACAATAAACATCGAATGGCTTCTCAAGATTTGGTTGCGTTAAGACCGGTGCTGTGGTTAACAACTTTTTCAGAGTCTGAAAAGCTTCTTCACATTCAGCTGACCAGACAAACTTAACTTGATTCTTCAGTAACTCAGTAATAGGTTTGGATATCTTTGAGAAGTCAGGAATGAAACGACGGTAATAACCTGCCATCCCAAGGAAACTACGAACTTGATGAACAGTGTTTGGTGGCTTCCAATCAAGGATATCTTTTACCTTACCAGGGTCAACAGCAACACCCTCGGCGGACAAGACATGCCCAAGGAATGGCACCTTGTCGAGCCAAAATTCACACTTGCTAAATTTGGCATAAAGTTGATGTTCTCTGAGACGATTTAGAACAATGCGTAAATGTTCTACATGTTCTTCGTTGTTTTTGGAATATATCAAGATATCATCGATGAAGACCACGACAAACTTGTCAAGCTCTGGCATGAACACAGAGTTCATAAGATACATGAAATGAGCAGGAGCATTGGTTAAGCCGAAGGACATAACCAAATATTCATATAGGCCATATCTGGTTGTGAAGGCTGTTTTTGGAATATCTTCAGGACGGATTTTTATTTGGTGGTAACCAGATCGAAGATCTATCTTTGAGAACACCTTGGCCCCCGCAAGTTGATCAAAAAGTAGATCAATGCGCGGTAGAGGATATTTGTTTTTGATAGTCACTTCATTCAGTGGACGATAATCGACACACAACCTTAGAGTGTGGTCCTTCTTTTTCACAAAGATAGCTGGACACCCCCATGGTGAGGAGCTAGGTCTGATAAAACCTTTATCAAGCAACTCTTGTAACTGAGTCTTCAACTCTGCTAACTCTTTAGGTGGCATTCTATACGCTCTTCGAGATATTGGAGCAGTTCCAGGTTTCAAATCAATTACGAACTCCACATCTCTGTCCGGAGGTAGGCCAGGTAGATCTTCTGGGAATACATCAGGAAACTCACAGACTACCAGAATATCTTTGATCTCTTTTACTGAGGTTGCACAAACTCTACCCACTGCCCTCTTAGGTGTTGGAAAGTGGATAACGAGCTGGGAACTTTTATCAGGTAAGTTTAGCCTCACTGTTCTATTCAGTGTATCTATAACAGCTCCCCGCTGATTCATCCAATTCATACCTAGGATCACATCTATATCCTGATCCTTTAGGATTATCATAGTGGTGGGAAAGATGTGCCCACTCAACTCTATAGGTATTTGATATACCATTTCTTTACTACACAGACGTCCCCCGGGCGACTGTATAAAGAATTTCTCTTTTGTTTCACCAATTGGGATTCCATGCTTTATGACAAAGGTTCGATTGATGAATGTATGCGATGCACCGGAATCAAAAAGCATAACAGCAGGGTGATTAGCAACAGGAAACATACCCATCATCACAGGCTCCCCCTCGGGTATTGCTTCAGCTTGGGTGTAGAAGACACGCCCAGTTTTCTTTTCAACTTTACCCTTCTGAGCATCCTGATTAGTGTTCTTGTTCTGATTTTGCTGCTGATTTCCAGGAGTTCTCTGGAAATTGGGATTATACTGCTTTGGAAGAGGACACTCCCGAGAGAAGTGACCCGACTTCCCACAATTATAACATGGGTAGTTGTTGCTCTGGGAAATGGGGTTACGAATGCCTGGAGCATTCGGCTGTCGTGGAGCGGAAAGGGCTGCAGCAGGACGAACAAATGTTTGTTGCCTTGCCTGGAATTGGGGTGGACGGAATGGAGGACGGAAAGGTTGGCGGAAATGATTCTGTGGATGATACACGACCCTTTGGCGCTTCTGGTTCGCGCTAAAAGATCCAGACGTGCCTTTCTTTTTCTTCGCCTCCTTGTGTTGGCGATACTTCTCCTCCGAAGCTATAGCTATGTTGACTGCCTCATGATATGTGACATTGGAACAAGTAGTCATCATTGTTTGCAACTTCGTGTTCAGACCCCTCATGAAGCAACGTTTCTTTTTGGGATCCGTGCTAACATATTCAGTAGCATACTGGGCTAGATGATTAAACTTCCCCACGTACTGCATTACCGGTTGATCACCTTGACGAAGAGCAAGAAACTCTTCTAACTTCATGGCCATAATCCCTTCCGGAATATAATGAGCACGGAAGGCAGTGCGGAACTCTTCCCATGTAATACGGTGATCTGCTGGCTGGACAGCAACAAAGTTTGCCCACCAGGCTCCTGCGGCACCTCTAAGCTGTTGAGCCGCAAAGATTGGCTTCTGTAGATCAGTACAGTTAACAAGCTCAAACTTCTGCTCGATTGTACGAAGCCAGTCGTCTGCTTCCAAGGGTTCATCTGCCTTAATGAACACCGGTGGACGGGTGTTGGTAAAGTCAACATATGCGGTCTCTTCTGGATAGTTGTTACGACCACGGTTGCCTTGCGGTGCATTTAGATTGTTTCGAGCTAACTCTCTTAGCAATCGAGCATTATCTGCGGTGGCATTGACTAGTGTTGCAATGGCCTCTGCCAATGTTGGAGGAACTGGTGGTGGATTAGGAGCATAATCCCCACCCTGAGAGGTACCAGCACCATCTGAAGCACGAGTACGAGCAGGCATCTGTTCATAAACAGGCCAACTTTATTCACAAGCATTTATTGAACTTTTTAAAAGAGTTACAGCAAACACACCACATGGTTCGCTTATTTATCAAACAAGTCTACCTCTTGGCAAGACTACCCATCACTAAAGTTTTCATAGAACTATAACCACTACACATAACCACAACTCAGTCCTCACGATCTGTGTCCATCCCGGAGTCACCACTACCATCTTGGTTATTACCATCTGCCTGCACCTGCTCCTCTGGATCTTCTCCTTCTTCTTCTGACTCTTCATTGCCAGCTATGATGACACCAGGGTCCATCTCAGCTGCATTTGGAAGATGATTCGGATCCAGGAGGTTGTTCAGCCGGTGACATTCTTCATGCAAGTTGTTGTTGTAAAGTTCAAGATCTTCAACATAAAACTCGAGCTCAGCAACCCTGGCTCGGGCTATATCTTCCCTGGTCCAAGCATCATTGCGTTGATTCAGGGCCTTAATTGCAACATACTCACAGTTCCGTTGAGCCACTATGAGGTGCTGTAATTGACCCTGAAGCTCACTGATCGTGGCTGCATCTACCATTTTGTCTCTGGTAACCTGTGCTAGCTCTGCAGTAAGCCTTTCAATCTCAGTCTGCGGATCAGGCTGGCTGTTACTGCTACTTGCACTTTCGTTTCTGGGAGCAAGCTGGTGACGAGGAACTCCTTTGCCTCCAGTGGACTTACGAGCTGTGATCTTAGTACGGGCCATCCTACAGAGGGTAAGGTTGGAATTAGTAAGAACGTTTTAGAATGGAATAGGAAGTTAGCAAGAGTAGGATTGATTTCACTTAAACCATACCACTACATACATAAACATATTTACAAACAGGGAGAAGGTAATTATCAGGTTAATTAAGCATGATGCATGAATCGTACTTACGAACCAAGCATAACAAGACTTATAGTAATTTAACATAGCGGAGTGCTAAAACACATCCAATTTGTGACAACATAGGGCAATATAATATGCTATCCCTGTTTGTAAATATGTTTATGTATGTAGTGGTATGGTTTAAGTGAAATCAATCCTACTCTTGCTAACTTCCTATTCCATTCTAAAACGTTCTTACTAATTCCAACCTTACCCTCTGTAGGATGGCCCGTACTAAGATCACAGCTCGTAAGTCCACTGGAGGCAAAGGAGTTCCTCGTCACCAGCTTGCTCCCAGAAACGAAAGTGCAAGTAGCAGTAACAGCCAGCCTGATCCGCAGACTGAGATTGAAAGGCTTACTGCAGAGCTAGCACAGGTTACCAGAGACAAAATGGTAGATGCAGCCACGATCAGTGAGCTTCAGGGTCAATTACAGCACCTCATAGTGGCTCAACGGAACTGTGAGTATGTTGCAATTAAGGCCCTGAATCAACGCAATGATGCTTGGACCAGGGAAGATATAGCCCGAGCCAGGGTTGCTGAGCTCGAGTTTTATGTTGAAGATCTTGAACTTTACAACAACAACTTGCATGAAGAATGTCACCGGCTGAACAACCTCCTGGATCCGAATCATCTTCCAAATGCAGCTGAGATGGACCCTGGTGTCATCATAGCTGGCAATGAAGAGTCAGAAGAAGAAGGAGAAGATCCAGAGGAGCAGGTGCAGGCAGATGGTAATAACCAAGATGGTAGTGGTGACTCCGGGATGGACACAGATCGTGAGGACTGAGTTGTGGTTATGTGTAGTGGTTATAGTTCTATGAAAACTTTAGTGATGGGTAGTCTTGCCAAGAGGTAGACTTGTTTGATAAATAAGCGAACCATGTGGTGTGTTTGCTGTAACTCTTTTAAAAAGTTCAATAAATGCTTGTGAATAAAGTTGGCCTGTTTATGAACAGATGCCTGCTCGTACTCGTGCTTCAGATGGTGCTGGTACCTCTCAGGGTGGGGATTATGCTCCTAATCCACCACCAGTTCCTCCAACATTGGCAGAGGCCATTGCAACACTAGTCAATGCCACCGCAGATAATGCTCGATTGCTAAGAGAGTTAGCTCGAAACAATCTAAATGCACCGCAAGGCAACCGTGGTCGTAACAACTATCCAGAAGAGACCGCATATGTTGACTTTACCAACACCCGTCCACCGGTGTTCATTAAGGCAGATGAACCCTTGGAAGCAGACGACTGGCTTCGTACAATCGAGCAGAAGTTTGAGCTTGTTAACTGTACTGATCTACAGAAGCCAATCTTTGCGGCTCAACAGCTTAGAGGTGCCGCAGGAGCCTGGTGGGCAAACTTTGTTGCTGTCCAGCCAGCAGATCACCGTATTACATGGGAAGAGTTCCGCACTGCCTTCCGTGCTCATTATATTCCGGAAGGGATTATGGCCATGAAGTTAGAAGAGTTTCTTGCTCTTCGTCAAGGTGATCAACCGGTAATGCAGTACGTGGGGAAGTTTAATCATCTAGCCCAGTATGCTACTGAATATGTTAGCACGGATCCCAAAAAGAAACGTTGCTTCATGAGGGGTCTGAACACGAAGTTGCAAACAATGATGACTACTTGTTCCAATGTCACATATCATGAGGCAGTCAACATAGCTATAGCTTCGGAGGAGAAGTATCGCCAACACAAGGAGGCGAAGAAAAAGAAAGGCACGTCTGGATCTTTTAGCGCGAACCAGAAGCGCCAAAGGGTCGTGTATCATCCACAGAATCATTTCCGCCAACCTTTCCGTCCTCCATTCCGTCCACCCCAATTCCAGGCAAGGCAACAAACATTTGTTCGTCCTGCTGCAGCCCTTTCCGCTCCACGACAGCCGAATGCTCCAGGCATTCGTAACCCCATTTCCCAGAGCAACAACTACCCATGTTATAATTGTGGGAAGTCGGGTCACTTCTCTCGGGAGTGTCCTCTTCCAAAGCAGTATAATCCCAATTTCCAGAGAACTCCTGGAAATCAGCAGCAAAATCAGAACAAGAACACTAATCAGGATGCTCAGAAGGGTAAAGTTGAAAAGAAAACTGGGCGTGTCTTCTACACCCAAGCTGAAGCAATACCCGAGGGGGAGCCTGTGATGATGGGTATGTTTCCTGTTGCTAATCACCCTGCTGTTATGCTTTTTGATTCCGGTGCATCGCATACATTCATCAATCGAACCTTTGTCATAAAGCATGGAATCCCAATTGGTGAAACAAAAGAGAAATTCTTTATACAGTCGCCCGGGGGACGTCTGTGTAGTAAAGAAATGGTATATCAAATACCTATAGAGTTGAGTGGGCACATCTTTCCCACCACTATGATAATCCTAAAGGATCAGGATATAGATGTGATCCTAGGTATGAATTGGATGAATCAGCGGGGAGCTGTTATAGATACACTGAATAGAACAGTGAGGCTAAACTTACCTGATAAAAGTTCCCAGCTCGTTATCCACTTTCCAACACCTAAGAGGGCAGTGGGTAGAGTTTGTGCAACCTCAGTAAAAGAGATCAAAGATATTCTGGTAGTCTGTGAGTTTCCTGATGTATTCCCAGAAGATCTACCTGGCCTACCTCCGGACAGAGATGTGGAGTTCGTAATTGATTTGAAACCTGGAACTGCTCCAATATCTCGAAGAGCGTATAGAATGCCACCTAAAGAGTTAGCAGAGTTGAAGACTCAGTTACAAGAGTTGCTTGATAAAGGTTTTATCAGACCTAGCTCCTCACCATGGGGGTGTCCAGCTATCTTTGTGAAAAAGAAGGACCACACTCTAAGGTTGTGTGTCGATTATCGTCCACTGAATGAAGTGACTATCAAAAACAAATATCCTCTACCGCGCATTGATCTACTTTTTGATCAACTTGCGGGGGCCAAGGTGTTCTCAAAGATAGATCTTCGATCTGGTTACCACCAAATAAAAATCCGTCCTGAAGATATTCCAAAAACAGCCTTCACAACCAGATATGGCCTATATGAATATTTGGTTATGTCCTTCGGCTTAACCAATGCTCCTGCTCATTTCATGTATCTTATGAACTCTGTGTTCATGCCAGAGCTTGACAAGTTTGTCGTGGTCTTCATCGATGATATCTTGATATATTCCAAAAACAACGAAGAACATGTAGAACATTTACGCATTGTTCTAAATCGTCTCAGAGAACATCAACTTTATGCCAAATTTAGCAAGTGTGAATTTTGGCTCGACAAGGTGCCATTCCTTGGGCATGTCTTGTCCGCCGAGGGTGTTGCTGTTGACCCTGGTAAGGTAAAAGATATCCTTGATTGGAAGCCACCAACCACTGTTCATCAAGTTCGTAGTTTCCTTGGGATGGCAGGTTATTACCGTCGTTTCATTCCTGACTTCTCAAAGATATCCAAACCTATTACTGAGTTACTGAAGAATCAAGTTAAGTTTGTCTGGTCAGCTGAATGTGAAGAAGCCTTTCAGACTCTGAAAAAGTTGTTAACCACAGCACCGGTCTTAACGCAACCAAATATTGAGAAGCCATTCGATGTTTATTGTGATGCTTCTGGTACTGGCATTGGGTGTGTATTGATGCAAGAAGGCCGAGTTATTGCATATGCTTCAAGACAACTGAAGCGTCATGAAGAACACTATCCAACTCATGATCTAGAATTAGCAGCTGTAGTACATGCCTTGAAAATCTGGCGTCACTATTTGCTGGGCAACACTTGTCATATTTATACAGATCATAAAAGTTTGAAGTATATCTTCACTCAGTCTGAGTTAAACATGAGACAGAGACGATGGCTAGAATTGATCAAAGATTATGATCTTGAAGTACATTATCATCCTGGTAAAGCAAATGTTGTTGCAGATGCTCTCAGTCGAAAGACTCATTGCAACTGTGTCACTGTCAAACCAAGTATCACACTTAGCTATGTATCGGGCAATCTCAATTTTCATCTTTGTCCACCATAATTTCTGTTTTAGGTCCTGATACATCTTGTTACTTCCTGGATGAATAGAGAATCTTGTCAAATGCGCTTCATCAAGGATTAATTGACGTAACTCAGGAACTTTTGGTACTACCAGACGATTCTTGAACCATAACACATCGGCGTTATCAATGTTGAAACAGGATGCTTTACCAGCTCTAACTTTCTTTTTAATATGAGCTATAACCTTGCTTTCTTTCTGAGCTGTAATGATTTGATCTCTGATAGTTGATTCTATAGCAACATTGGAAAGACTGCCTTGTTGAACTATCTCCATATTGAGTTTCTCTAATTCATAACATATAGTATGATCCATTGGTTTGACAGTGACACAGTTGCAATGAGTCTTTCGACTGAGAGCATCTGCAACAACATTTGCTTTACCAGGATGATAATGTACTTCAAGATCATAATCTTTGATCAATTCTAGCCATCGTCTCTGTCTCATGTTTAACTCAGACTGAGTGAAGATATACTTCAAACTTTTATGATCTGTATAAATATGACAAGTGTTGCCCAGCAAATAGTGACGCCAGATTTTCAAGGCATGTACTACAGCTGCTAATTCTAGATCATGAGTTGGATAGTGTTCTTCATGACGCTTCAGTTGTCTTGAAGCATATGCAATAACTCGGCCTTCTTGCATCAATACACACCCAATGCCAGTACCAGAAGCATCACAATAAACATCGAATGGCTTCTCAATATTTGGTTGCGTTAAGACGGTGCTGTGGTTAACAACTTTTTCAGAGTCTGAAAGGCTTCTTCACATTCAGCTGACCAGACAAACTTAACTTGATTCTTCAGTAACTCAGTAATAGGTTTGGATATCTTTGAGAAGTCAGGAATGAAACGACGGTAATAACCTGCCATCCCAAGGAAACTACGAACTTGATGAACAGTGGTTGGTGGCTTCCAATCAAGGATATCTTTTACCTTACCAGGGTCAACAGCAACACCCTCGGCGGACAAGACATGCCCAAGGAATGGCACCTTGTCGAGCCAAAATTCACACTTGCTAAATTTGGCATAAAGTTGATGTTCTCTGAGACGATTTAGAACAATGCGTAAATGTTCTACATGTTCTTCGTTGTTTTTGGAATATATCAAGATATCATCGATGAAGACCACGACAAACTTGTCAAGCTCTGGCATGAACACAGAGTTCATAAGATACATGAAATGAGCAGGAGCATTGGTTAAGCCGAAGGACATAACCAAATATTCATATAGGCCATATCTGGTTGTGAAGGCTGTTTTTGGAATATCTTCAGGACGGATTTTTATTTGGTGGTAACCAGATCGAAGATCTATCTTTGAGAACACCTTGGCCCCCGCAAGTTGATCAAAAAGTAGATCAATGCGCGGTAGAGGATATTTGTTTTTGATAGTCACTTCATTCAGTGGACGATAATCGACACACAACCTTAGAGTGTGGTCCTTCTTTTTCACAAAGATAGCTGGACACCCCCATGGTGAGGAGCTAGGTCTGATAAAACCTTTATCAAGCAACTCTTGTAACTGAGTCTTCAACTCTGCTAACTCTTTAGGTGGCATTCTATACGCTCTTCGAGATATTGGGGCAGTTCCAGGTTTCAAATCAATTACGAACTCCACATCTCTGTCCGGAGGTAGGCAGGTAGATCTTCTGGGAACACATCAGGAAACTCACAGACTACCAGAATATCTTTGATCTCTTTTACTGAGGTTGCACAAACTCTACCCACTGCCCTCTTAGGTGTTGGAAAGTGGATAACGAGCTGGGAACTTTTATCAGGTAAGTTTAGCCTCACTGTTCTATTCAGTGTATCTATAACAGCTCCCCGCTGATTCATCCAATTCATACCTAGGATCACATCTATATCCTGATCCTTTAGGATTATCATAGTGGTGGGAAAGATGTGCCCACTCAACTCTATAGGTATTTGATATACCATTTCTTTACTACACAGACGTCCCCCGGGCGACTGTATAAAGAAATTCTCTTTTGTTTCACCAATTGGGATTCCATGCTTTATGACAAAGGTTCGATTGATGAATGTATGCGATGCACCGGAATCAAAAAGCATAACAGCAGGGTGATTAGCAACAGGAAACATACCCATCATCACAGGCTCCCCCTCGGGTATTGCTTCAGCTTGGGTGTAGAAGACACGCCCAGTTTTCTTTCAGCTTTACCCTTCTGAGCATCCTGATTAGTGTTCTTGTTCTGATTTTGCTGCTGATTTCCAGGAGTTCTCTGGAAATTGGGATTATACTGCTTTGGAAGAGGACACTCCCGAGAGAAATGACCCGACTTCCCACAATTATAACATGGGTAGTTGTTGCTCTGGGAAATGGGGTTACGAATGCCTGGAGCATTCGGCTGTCGTGGAGCGGAAAGAGCTGCAGCAGACGAACAAATGTTTGTTGCCTTGCCTGGAATTGGGGTGGACGGAATGGAGGACGGAAAGGTTGGCGGAAATGATTCTGTGGATGATACACGACCCTTTGGCGCTTCTGGTTCGCGCTAAAAGATCCAGACGTGCCTTTCTTTTTCTTCGCCTCCTTGTGTTGGCGATACTTCTCCTCCGAAGCTATAGCTATGTTGACTGCCTCATGATATGTGACATTGGAACAAGTAGTCATCATTGTTTGCAACTTCGTGTTCAGACCCCTCATGAAGCAACGTTTCTTTTTGGGATCCGTGCTAACATATTCAGTAGCATACTGGGCTAGATGATTAAACTTCCCCACATACTGCATTACCGGTTGATCACCTTGACGAAGAGCAAGAAACTCTTCTAACTTCATGGCCATAATCCCTTCCGGAATATAATGAGCACGGAAGGCAGTGCGGAACTCTTCCCATGTAATACGGTGATCTGCTGGCTGGACAGCAACAAAGTTTGCCCACCAGGCTCCTGCGGCACCTCTAAGCTGTTGAGCCGCAAAGATTGGCTTCTGTAGATCAGTACAGTTAACAAGCTCAAACTTCTGCTCGATTGTACGAAGCCAGTCGTCTGCTTCCAAGGGTTCATCTGCCTTAAAGAACACCGGTGGACGGGTGTTGGTAAAGTCAACATATGCGGTCTCTTCTGGATAGTTGTTACGACCACGGTTGCCTTGCGGTGCATTTATATTGTTTCGAGCTAACTCTCTTAGCAGTCGAGCATTATCTGCGGTGGCATTGACTAGTGTTGCAATGGCCTCTGCCAATGTTGGAGGAACTGGTGGTGGATTAGGAGCATAATCCCCACCCTGAGAGGTACCAGCACCATCTGAAGCACGAGTACGAGCAGGCATCTGTTCATAAACAGGCCAACTTTATTCACAAGCATTTATTGAACTTTTTAAAAGAGTTACAGCAAACATACCACATGGTTCGCTTATTTATCAAACAAGTCTACCTCTTGGCAAGACTACCCATCACTAAAGTTTTCATAGAACTATAACCACTACACATAACCACAACTCAGTCCTCACGATCTGTGTCCATCCCGGAGTCACCACTACCATCTTGGTTATTACCATCTGCCTGCACCTGCTCCTCTGGATCTTCTCCTTCTTCTTCTGACTCTTCATTGCCAGCTATGATGACACCAGGGTCCATCTCAGCTGCATTTGGAAGATATCGGATCCAGGAGGTTGTTCAGTCGGTGACACTCTTCGTGCAGGTTGTTGTTGTAGACTTCAAGATCTTCAACATAGAACTCGAGCTCAGCAACCCTGGCTCGGGCTATATCTTCCCTGGTCCAAGCATCATTGCGTTGATTCAGGGCCTTAATTGCAACATACTCACAGTTCCGTTGAGCCACTATGAGGTGCTGTAATTGACCCTGAAGCTCACTGATCGTGGCTGCATCTACCATCCTGTCTCTGGTAACCTGTGCTAGCTCTGCAGTAAGCCTTTCAATCTCAGTCTGCGGATCAGGCTGGCTGTTACTGCTACTTGCACTTTCGTTTCTGGGAGCAAGCTGGTGACGAGGAACTCCTTTGCCTCCAGTGGACTTACGAGCTGTGATCTTAGTACGGGCCATCCTACAGAGGGTAAGGTTGGAATTAGCAAGAACGTTTTAGAATGGAATAGGAAGTTAGCAAGAGTAGGATTGATTTCACTTAAACCATACCACTACATACATAAACATATTTACAAACAGGGAGAAGGTAATTATCAGGTTAATTAAGCATGATGCATGAATCGTACTTACGAACCAAGCATAACAAGACTTATAGTAATTTAACATAGCGGAGTGCTAAAACACATCCAATTTGTGACAACATAGGGCAATATAATATGCTATTCCACCACCAAACTTTCAACATAAAGGTTTAAAAAGTTGCGGAGATGAATCGAGATGAGTTGGAAGCAATTTGGACCAGGAAGATATAGCCCGAGCCAGGGTTGCTGAGCTCGAGTTCTATGTTGAAGATCTTGAAGTCTACAACAACAACCTGCACGAAGAGTGTCACCGACTGAACAACCTCCTGGATCCGAATCATCTTCCAAATGCAGCTGAGATGGACCCTGGTGTCATCATAGCTGGCAATGAAGAGTCAGAAGAAGAAGGAGAAGATCCAGAGGAGCAGGTGCAGGCAGATGGTAATAACCAAGATGGTAGTGGTGACTCCGGGATGGACACAGATCGTGAGGACTGAGTTGTGGTTATGTGTAGTGGTATGGTTTAAGTGAAATCAATCCTACTCTTGCTAACTTCCTATTCCATTCTAAAACGTTCTTGCTAATTCCAACCTTACCCTCTGTAGGATGGCCCGTACTAAGATCACAGCTCGTAAGTCCACTGGAGGCAAAGGAGTTCCTCGTCACCAGCTTGCTCCCAGAAACGAAAGTGCAAGTAGCAGTAACAGCCAGCCTGATCCGCAGACTGAGATTGAAAGGCTTACTGCAGAGCTAGCACAGGTTACCAGAGACAGGATGGTAGATGCAGCCACGATCAGTGAGCTTCAGGGTCAATTACAGCACCTCATAGTGGCTCAACGGAACTGTGAGTATGTTGCAATTAAGGCCCTGAATCAACGCAATGATGCTTGGACCAGGGAAGATATAGCCCGAGCCAGGGTTGCTGAGCTCGAGTTCTATGTTGAAGATCTTGAAGTCTACAACAACAACCTGCACGAAGAGTGTCACCGACTGAACAACCTCCTGGATCCGAATCATCTTCCAAATGCAGCTGAGATGGACCCTGGTGTCATCATAGCTGGCAATGAAGAGTCAGAAGAAGAAGGAGAAGATCCAGAGGAGCAGGTGCAGGCAGATGGTAATAACCAAGATGGTAGTGGTGACTCCGGGATGGACACAGATCGTGAGGACTGAGTTGTGGTTATGTGTAGTGGTTATAGTTCTATGAAAACTTTAGTGATGGGTAGTCTTGCCAAGAGGTAGACTTGTTTGATAAATAAGCGAACCATGTGGTATGTTTGCTGTAACTCTTTTAAAAGTTCAATAAATGCTTGTGAATAAAGTTGGCCTGTTTATGAACAGATGCCTGCTCGTACTCGTGCTTCAGATGGTGCTGGTACCTCTCAGGGTGGGGATTATGCTCCTAATCCACCAGTTCCTCCAACATTGGCAGAGGCCATTGCAACACTAGTCAATGCCACCGCAGATAATGCTCGACTGCTAAGAGAGTTAGCTCGAAACAATATAAATGCACCGCAAGGCAACCGTGGTCGTAACAACTATCCAGAAGAGACCGCATATGTTGACTTTACCAACACCCGTCCACCGGTGTTCTTTAAGGCAGATGAACCCTTGGAAGCAGACGACTGGCTTCGTACAATCGAGCAGAAGTTTGAGCTTGTTAACTGTACTGATCTACAGAAGCCAATCTTTGCGGCTCAACAGCTTAGAGGTGCCGCAGGAGCCTGGTGGGCAAACTTTGTTGCTGTCCAGCCAGCAGATCACCGTATTACATGGAAGAGTTCCGCACTGCCTTCCGTGCTCATTATATTCCGGAAGGGATTATGGCCATGAAGTTAGAAGAGTTTCTTGCTCTTCGTCAAGGTGATCAACCGGTAATGCAGTATGTGGGGAAGTTTAATCATCTAGCCCAGTATGCTACTGAATATGTTAGCACGGATCCCAAAAAGAAACGTTGCTTCATGAGGGGTCTGAACACGAAGTTGCAAACAATGATGACTACTTGTTCCAATGTCACATATCATGAGGCAGTCAACATAGCTATAGCTTCGGAGGAGAAGTATCGCCAACACAAGGAGGCGAAGAAAAAGAAAGGCACGTCTGGATCTTTTAGCGCGAACCAGAAGCGCCAAAGGGTCGTGTATCATCCACAGAATCATTTCCGCCAACCTTTCCGTCCTCCATTCCGTCCACCCCAATTCCAGGCAAGGCAACAAACATTTGTTCGTCCTGCTGCAGCTCTTTCCGCTCCACGACAGCCGAATGCTCCAGGCATTCGTAACCCCATTTCCCAGAGCAACAACTACCCATGTTATAATTGTGGGAAGTCGGGTCATTTCTCTCGGGAGTGTCCTCTTCCAAAGCAGTATAATCCCAATTTCCAGAGAACTCCTGGAAATCAGCAGCAAAATCAGAACAAGAACACTAATCAGGATGCTCAGAAGGGTAAAGCTGAAAAGAAAACTGGGCGTGTCTTCTACACCCAAGCTGAAGCAATACCCGAGGGGGAGCCTGTGATGATGGGTATGTTTCCTGTTGCTAATCACCCTGCTGTTATGCTTTTTGATTCCGGTGCATCGCATACATTCATCAATCGAACCTTTGTCATAAAGCATGGAATCCCAATTGGTGAAACAAAAGAGAATTTCTTTATACAGTCGCCCGGGGGACGTCTGTGTAGTAAAGAAATGGTATATCAAATACCTATAGAGTTGAGTGGGCACATCTTTCCCACCACTATGATAATCCTAAAGGATCAGGATATAGATGTGATCCTAGGTATGAATTGGATGAATCAGCGGGGAGCTGTTATAGATACACTGAATAGAACAGTGAGGCTAAACTTACCTGATAAAAGTTCCCAGCTCGTTATCCACTTTCCAACACCTAAGAGGGCAGTGGGTAGAGTTTGTGCAACCTCAGTAAAAGAGATCAAAGATATTCTGGTAGTCTGTGAGTTTCCTGATGTGTTCCCAGAAGATCTACCTGGCCTACCTCCGGACAGAGATGTGGAGTTCGTAATTGATTTGAAACCTGGAACTGCCCCAATATCTCGAAGAGCGTATAGAATGCCACCTAAAGAGTTAGCAGAGTTGAAGACTCAGTTACAAGAGTTGCTTGATAAAGGTTTTATCAGACCTAGCTCCTCACCATGGGGGTGTCCAGCTATCTTTGTGAAAAAGAAGGACCACACTCTAAGGTTGTGTGTCGATTATCGTCCACTGAATGAAGTGACTATCAAAAACAAATATCCTCTACCGCGCATTGATCTACTTTTTGATCACTTGCGGGGGCCAAGGTGTTCTCAAAGATAGATCTTCGATCTGGTTACCACCAAATAAAAATCCGTCCTGAAGATATTCCAAAAACAGCCTTCACAACCAGATATGGCCTATATGAATATTTGGTTATGTCCTTCGGCTTAACCAATGCTCCTGCTCATTTCATGTATCTTATGAACTCTGTGTTCATGCCAGAGCTTGACAAGTTTGTCGTGGTCTTCATCGATGATATCTTGATATATTCCAAAAACAACGAAGAACATGTAGAACATTTACGCATTGTTCTAAATCGTCTCAGAGAACATCAACTTTATGCCAAATTAGCAAGTGTGAATTTTGGCTCGACAAGGTGCCATTCCTTGGGCATGTCTTGTCCGCCGAGGGTGTTGCTGTTGACCCTGGTAAGGTAAAAGATATCCTTGATTGGAAGCACCAAACACTGTTCATCAAGTTCGTAGTTTCCTTGGGATGGCGGGTTATTACCGTCGTTTCATTCCTGACTTCTCAAAGATATCCAAACCTATTACTGAGTTACTGAAGAATCAAGTTAAGTTTGTCTGGTCAGCTGAATGTGAAGAAGCCTTTCAGACTCTGAAAAAGTTGTTAACCACAGCACCGGTCTTAACGCAACCAAATATTCATATAGGCCATATCTGGTTGTGAAGGCTGTTTTTGGAATATCTTCAGGACGGATTTTTATTTGGTGGTAACCAGATCGAAGATCTATCTTTGAGAACACCTTGGCCCCCGCAAGTTGATCAAAAAGTAGATCAATGCGCGGTAGAGGATATTTGTTTTTGATAGTCACTTCATTCAGTGGACGATAATCGACACACAACCTTAGAGTGTGGTCCTTCTTTTTCACAAAGATAGCTGGACACCCCCATGGTGAGGAGCTAGGTCTGATAAAACCTTTATCAAGCAACTCTTGTAACTGAGTCTTCAACTCTGCTAACTCTTTAGGTGGCATTCTATACGCTCTTCGAGATATTGGGGCAGTTCCAGGTTTCAAATCAATTACGAACTCCACATCTCTGTCCGGAGGTAGGCCAGGTAGATCTTCTGGGAACACATCCGGAAACTCACAGACTACCAGAATATCTTTGATCTCTTTTACTGAAGTTGCACAAACTCTACCCACTGCCCTCTTAGGTGTTGGAAAGTGGATAACGAGCTGGGAACTTTTATCAGGTAAGTTTAGCCTCACTGTTCTATTCAGTGTATCTATAACAGCTCCCCGCTGATTCATCCAATTCATACCTAGGATCACATCTATATCCTGATCCTTTAGGATTATCATAGTGGTGGGAAAGATGTGCCCACTCAACTCTATAGGTATTTGATATACCATTTCTTTACTACACAGACGTCCCCCGGGCGACTGTATAAAGAATTTCTCTTTTGTTTCACCAATTGGGATTCCATGCTTTATGACAAAGGTTCGATTGATGAATGTATGCGATGCACCGGAATCAAAAAGCATAACAGCAGGGTGATTAGCAACAGGAAACATACCCATCATCACAGGCTCCCCCTCGGGTATTGCTTCAGCTTCGGTGTAGAAGACACGCCCAGTTTTCTTTTCAGCTTTACCCTTCTGAGCATCCTGATTAGTGTTCTTGTTCTGATTTTGCTGCTGATTTCCAGGAGTTCTCTGGAAATTGGGATTATACTGCTTTGGAAGAGGACACTCCCGAGAGAAATGACCCGACTTCCCACAATTATAACATGGGTAGTTGTTGCTCTGGGAAATGGGGTTACGAATGCCTGGAGCATTCGGCTGTCGTGGAGCGGAAAGGGCTGCAGCAGGACGAACAAATGTTTGTTGCCTTGCCTGGAATTGGGGTGGACGGAATGGAGGACGGAAAGGTTGGCGGAAATGATTCTGTGGATGATACACGACCCTTTGGCGCTTCTGGTTCGCGCTAAAAGATCCAGACGCGCCTTTCTTCTTCTTTGCCTCCTTGTGTTGGCGATACTTCTCCTCCGAAGCTATAGCTATGTTGACTGCCTCATGATATGTGACATTGGAACAAGTAGTCATCATTGTTTGCAACTTCGTGTTCAGACCCCTCATGAAGCAACGTTTCTTTTTGGGATCCGTGCTAACATATTCAGTAGCATACTGGGCTAGATGATTAAACTTCCCCACGTACTGCATTACCGGTTGATCACCTTGACGAAGAGCAAGAAACTCTTCTAACTTCATGGCCATAATCCCTTCCGGAATATAATGAGCACGGAAGGCAGTGCGGAACTCTTCCCATGTAATACGGTGATCTGCTGGCTGGACAGCAACAAAGTTTGCCCACCAGGCTCCTGCGGCACCTCTAAGCTGTTGAGCCGCAAAGATTGGCTTCTGTAGATCAGTACAGTTACAAGCTCAAACTTCTGCTCGATTGTACGAAGCCAGTCGTCTGCTTCCAAGGGTTCATCTGCCTTAATGAACACCGGTGGACGGGTGTTGGTAAAGTCAACATATGCGGTCTCTTCTGGATAGTTGTTACGACCACGGTTGCCTTGCGGTGCATTTAGATTGTTTCGAGCTAACTCTCTTAGCAGTCGAGCATTATCTGCGGTGGCATTGACTAGTGTTGCAATGGCCTCTGCCAATGTTGGAGGAACTGGTGGTGGATTAGGAGCATAATCCCCACCCTGAGAGGTACCAGCACCATCTGAAGCACGAGTACGAGCAGGCATCTGTTCATAAACAGGCCAACTTTATTCACAAGCATTTATTGAACTTTTTAAAAGAGTTACAGCAAACACACCACATGGTTCGCTTATTTATCAAACAAGTATACCTCTTGGCAAGACTACCCATCACTAAAGTTTTCATAGAACTATAACCACTACACATAACCACAACTCAGTCCTCACGATCTGTGTCCATCCCGGAAGCACCGCTGTCATTTCTGACATCATCATCTACCTGCACTTGCTCTTCTGGATTCTCTCCTTCTTCGTCTGACTCTTCATCGCCAGCTATAATGACACCAGGGTCCATTTCAGCTGCATTTGGAAGATAACTTGGATCCAGAAGGTTGTTCAGCCGGTGACATTCTTCATGCAAGTTGTTGTTGTAAAGTTCAAGATCTTCAACATAAAACTCGAGCTCAGCAACCCTGGCTCGGGCTATATCTTCCCTGGTCCAAGCATCATTGCGTTGATTCAGGGCCTTAATTGCAACATACTCACAGTTCCGTTGAGCCACTATGAGGTGCTGTAATTGACCCTGAAGCTCACTGATCGTGGCTGCATCTACCATCCTGTCTCTGGTAACCTGTGCTAGCTCTGCAGTAAGCCTTTCAATCTCAGTCTGCGGATCAGGCTGGCTGTTACTGCTACTTGCACTTTCGTTTCTGGGAGCAAGCTGGTGACGAGGAACTCCTTTGCCTCCAGTGGACTTACGAGCTGTGATCTTAGTACGGGCCATCCTACAGAGGGTAAGGTTGGAATTAGCAAGAACGTTTTAGAATGGAATAGGAAGTTAGCAAGAGTAGGATTGATTTCACTTAAACCATACCACTACCTATGGTTTGTAATAATAATACTTAAGGTTTGTACGATTTAAAACAACTGGTTTGTAAACTTAAGTTATGTAATGCTTCCGCACTTTTACTCTGATGTAATATATTTGTTTAAACTGTTGTAATACTGCAATGCCTCTGTAATGGGATCCTGCTCGGAAATAATGTGGATGATTCGGGTTTCCCGAGGACACCCGACAGACTTCTTAAGTTACTTGGTACACATGCATATTCGTCAAAGGTCTTTGGACAATGGCATATGCGTGTGGGCCATATAATTTAGGGGGTTCTGCCACAGTTTGGTATCGGAGCATCCGTTACAAGGGCTATTGTAGTACTATTTACAAAACTTCAAAACAATTTGAGTCAAAGAAATATAAATTGCTACTTTGGTCCAAATTGCTTCCAACTCATCTCGATTCATCTCCGCAACTTTTTAAACCTTTATGTTGAAAGTTTGGTGGTGGAATAGCATATTATATTGCCCTATGTTGTCACAAATTGGATGTGTTTTAGCACTCCGCTATGTTAAATTACTATAAGTCTTGTTATGCTTGGTTCGTAAGTACGATTCATGCATCATGCTTAATTAACCTGATAATTACCTTCTCCCTGTTTGTAAATATGTTTATGTATGTAGTGGTATGGTTTAAGTGAAATCAATCCTACTCTTGCTAACTTCCTATTCCATTCTAAAACGTTCTTGCTAATTCCAACCTTACCCTCTGTAGGATGGCCCGTACTAAGATCACAGCTCGTAAGTCCACTGGAGGCAAAGGAGTTCCTCGTCACCAGCTTGCTCCAGAAACGAAAGTGCAAGTAGCAGTAACAGCCAGCCTGATCCGCAGACTGAGATTGAAAGGCTTACTGCAGAGCTAGCACAGGTTACCAGAGACAGGATGGTAGATGCAGCCACGATCAGTGAGCTTCAGGGTCAATTACAGCACCTCATAGTGGCTCAACGGAACTGTGAGTATGTTGCAATTAAGGCCCTGAATCAACGCAATGATGCTTGGACCAGGGAAGATATAGCCCGAGCCAGGGTTGCTGAGCTCGAGTTTTATGTTGAAGATCTTGAACTTTACAACAACAACTTGCATGAAGAATGTCACCGGCTGAACAACCTTCTGGATCCAAGTTATCTTCCAAATGCAGCTGAAATGGACCCTGGTGTCATTATAGCTGGCGATGAAGAGTCAGACGAAGAAGGAGAGAATCCAGAAGAGCAAGTGCAGGTAGATGATGATGTCAGAAATGACAGCGGTGCTTCCGGGATGGACACAGATCGTGAGGACTGAGTTGTGGTTATGTGTAGTGGTTATAGTTCTATGAAAACTTTAGTGATGGGTAGTCTTGCCAAGAGGTATACTTGTTTGATAAATAAGCGAACCATGTGGTGTGTTTGCTGTAACTCTTTTAAAAAGTTCAATAAATGCTTGTGAATAAAGTTGGCCTGTTTATGAACAGATGCCTGCTCGTACTCGTGCTTCAGATGGTGCTGGTACCTCTCAGGGTGGGGATTATGCTCCTAATCCACCACCAGTTCCTCCAACATTGGCAGAGGCCATTGCAACACTAGTCAATGCCACCGCAGATAATGCTCGACTGCTAAGAGAGTTAGCTCGAAACAATCTAAATGCACCGCAAGGCAACCGTGGTCGTAACAACTATCCAGAAGAGACCGCATATGTTGACTTTACCAACACCCGTCCACCGGTGTTCATTAAGGCAGATGAACCCTTGGAAGCAGACGACTGGCTTCGTACAATCGAGCAGAAGTTTGAGCTTGTTAACTGTACTGATCTACAGAAGCCAATCTTTGCGGCTCAACAGCTTAGAGGTGCCGCAGGAGCCTGGTGGGCAAACTTTGTTGCTGTCCAGCCAGCAGATCACCGTATTACATGGGAAGAGTTCCGCACTGCCTTCCGTGCTCATTATATTCCGGAAGGATTATGGCCATGAAGTTAGAAGAGTTTCTTGCTCTTCGTCAAGGTGATCAACCGGTAATGCAGTACGTGGGGAAGTTTAATCATCTAGCCCAGTATGCTACTGAATATGTTAGCACGGATCCCAAAAAGAAACGTTGCTTCATGAGGGGTCTGAACACGAAGTTGCAAACAATGATGACTACTTGTTCCAATGTCACATATCATGAGGCAGTCAACATAGCTATAGCTTCGGAGGAGAAGTATCGCCAACACAAGGAGGCAAAGAAGAAGAAAGGCGCGTCTGGATCTTTTAGCGCGAACCAGAAGCGCCAAAGGGTCGTGTATCATCCACAGAATCATTTCCGCCAACCTTTCCGTCCTCCATTCCGTCCACCCCAATTCCAGGCAAGGCAACAAACATTTGTTCGTCCTGCTGCAGCCCTTTCCGCTCCACGACAGCCGAATGCTCCAGGCATTCGTAACCCCATTTCCCAGAGCAACAACTACCCATGTTATAATTGTGGGAAGTCGGGTCATTTCTCTCGGAGTGTCCTCTTCCAAAGCAGTATAATCCCAATTTCCAGAGAACTCCTGGAAATCAGCAGCAAAATCAGAACAAGAACACTAATCAGGATGCTCAGAAGGGTAAAGCTGAAAAGAAAACTGGGCGTGTCTTCTACACCGAAGCTGAAGCAATACCCGAGGGGGAGCCTGTGATGATGGGTATGTTTCCTGTTGCTAATCACCCTGCTGTTATGCTTTTTGATTCCGGTGCATCGCATACATTCATCAATCGAACCTTTGTCATAAAGCATGGAATCCCAATTGGTGAAACAAAAGAGAAATTCTTTATACAGTCGCCCGGGGGACGTCTGTGTAGTAAAGAAATGGTATATCAAATACCTATAGAGTTGAGTGGGCACATCTTTCCCACCACTATGATAATCCTAAAGGATCAGGATATAGATGTGATCCTAGGTATGAATTGGATGAATCAGCGGGGAGCTGTTATAGATACACTGAATAGAACAGTGAGGCTAAACTTACCTGATAAAAGTTCCCAGCTCGTTATCCACTTTCCAACACCTAAGAGGGCAGTGGGTAGAGTTTGTGCAACTTCAGTAAAAGAGATCAAAGATATTCTGGTAGTCTGTGAGTTTCCGGATGTGTTCCCAGAAGATCTACCTGGCCTACCTCCGGACAGAGATGTGGAGTTCGTAATTGATTTGAAACCTGGAACTGCCCCAATATCTCGAAGAGCGTATAGAATGCCACCTAAAGAGTTAGCAGAGTTGAAGACTCAGTTACAAGAGTTGCTTGATAAAGGTTTTATCAGACCTAGCTCCTCACCATGGGGGTGTCCAGCTATCTTTGTGAAAAAGAAGGACCACACTCTAAGGTTGTGTGTCGATTATCGTCCACTGAATGAAGTGACTATCAAAAACAAATATCCTCTACCGCGCATTGATCTACTTTTTGATCAACTTGCGGGGGCCAAGGTGTTCTCAAGATAGATCTTCGATCTGGTTACCACCAAATAAAAATCCGTCCTGAAGATATTCCAAAAACAGCCTTCACAACCAGATATGGCCTATATGAATATTTGGTTGCGTTAAGACCGGTGCTGTGGTTAACAACTTTTTCAGAGTCTGAAAGGCTTCTTCACATTCAGCTGACCAGACAAACTTAACTTGATTCTTCAGTAACTCAGTAATAGGTTTGGATATCTTTGAGAAGTCAGGAATGAAACGACGGTAATAACCCGCCATCCCAAGGAAACTACGAACTTGATGAACAGTGTTTGGTGGCTTCCAATCAAGGATATCTTTTACCTTACCAGGGTCAACAGCAACACCCTCGGCGGACAAGACATGCCCAAGGAATGGCACCTTGTCGAGCCAAAATTCACACTTGCTAAATTTGGCATAAAGTTGATGTTCTCTGAGACGATTTAGAACAATGCGTAAATGTCTACATGTTCTTCGTTGTTTTTGGAATATATCAAGATATCATCGATGAAGACCACGACAAACTTGTCAAGCTCTGGCATGAACACAGAGTTCATAAGATACATGAAATGAGCAGGAGCATTGGTTAAGCCGAAGGACATAACCAAATATTCATATAGGCCATATCTGGTTGTGAAGGCTGTTTTTGGAATATCTTCAGGACGGATTTTTATTTGGTGGTAACCAGATCGAAGATCTATCTTTGAGAACACCTTGGCCCCGCAAGTTGATCAAAAAGTAGATCAATGCGCGGTAGAGGATATTTGTTTTTGATAGTCACTTCATTCAGTGGACGATAATCGACACACAACCTTAGAGTGTGGTCCTTCTTTTTCACAAAGATAGCTGGACACCCCCATGGTGAGGAGCTAGGTCTGATAAAACCTTTATCAAGCAACTCTTGTAACTGAGTCTTCAACTCTGCTAACTCTTTAGGTGGCATTCTATACGCTCTTCGAGATATTGGGGCAGTTCCAGGTTTCAAATCAATTACGAACTCCACATCTCTGTCCGGAGGTAGGCCAGGTAGATCTTCTGGGAACACATCCGGAAACTCACAGACTACCAGAATATCTTTGATCTCTTTTACTGAAGTTGCACAAACTCTACCCACTGCCCTCTTAGGTGTTGGAAAGTGGATAACGAGCTGGGAACTTTTATCAGGTAAGTTTAGCCTCACTGTTCTATTCAGTGTATCTATAACAGCTCCCCGCTGATTCATCCAATTCATACCTAGGATCACATCTATATCCTGATCCTTTAGGATTATCATAGTGGTGGGAAAGATGTGCCCACTCAACTCTATAGGTATTTGATATACCATTTCTTTACTACACAGACGTCCCCCGGGCGACTGTATAAAGAATTTCTCTTTTGTTTCACCAATTGGGATTCCATGCTTTATGACAAAGGTTCGATTGATGAATGTATGCGATGCACCGGAATCAAAAAGCATAACAGCAGGGTGATTAGCAACAGGAAACATACCCATCATCACAGGCTCCCCCTCGGGTATTGCTTCAGCTTCGGTGTAGAAGACACGCCCAGTTTTCTTTTCAGCTTTACCCTTCTGAGCATCCTGATTAGTGTTCTTGTTCTGATTTTGCTGCTGATTTCCAGGAGTTCTCTGGAAATTGGGATTATACTGCTTTGGAAGAGGACACTCCCGAGAGAAATGACCCGACTTCCCACAATTATAACATGGGTAGTTGTTGCTCTGGGAAATGGGGTTACGAATGCCTGGAGCATTCGGCTGTCGTGGAGCGGAAAGGGCTGCAGCAGGACGAACAAATGTTTGTTGCCTTGCCTGGAATTGGGGTGGACGGAATGGAGGACGGAAAGGTTGGCGGAAATGATTCTGTGGATGATACACGACCCTTTGGCGCTTCTGGTTCGCGCTAAAAGATCCAGACGCGCCTTTCTTCTTCTTTGCCTCCTTGTGTTGGCGATACTTCTCCTCCGAAGCTATAGCTATGTTGACTGCCTCATGATATGTGACATTGGAACAAGTAGTCATCATTGTTTGCAACTTCGTGTTCAGACCCCTCATGAAGCAACGTTTCTTTTTGGGATCCGTGCTAACATATTCAGTAGCATACTGGGCTAGATGATTAAACTTCCCCACGTACTGCATTACCGGTTGATCACCTTGACGAAGAGCAAGAAACTCTTCTAACTTCATGGCCATAATCCCTTCCGG